>BMAO01033744.1:0-78505 GCA_019973975.1 Trichonephila clavata | reverse complement strand
TCCAAGCAGTACTTTCTTTGTCAAGTTGCTAAGGGGTCTAGCAATATCTGAAAAATTCGGGATGAATTTTCTATACCATGAGCAGGTCTGTAAAAATGACTGTAGCTGCTTTAGATTTCTCGGAGAAGGAATGTTTTGTATCGCTGCAGTTTTATCTTGATCCACCTCTATTCCCTTAGGAGTTATCCATAATCCAAGGTATTTTACACGAGAGCAAACAAACTTACATTTTTCTCTGTTAGCACATAATTTAAATTTTTTAAGTCTGTCGAAGACCCTTCTTAAGTCCTCAATGTGTTTCAAACGTTTCAGACAACACAACGATATCGTCTAAATACACCAGAATATTTACATTTGGCAATCCATTACGAAATTGGTCCATAAGACGCTGAAAGGTCGCTGGGGCATTGCGAAGTCCAAAGGGCATTCTTTTGTACCTAAATGTACCAAAAGAGCAAACGAATGCAGTCTTGTCCTGGTCCGCTGATTAACCTCTACTTGATGATAACCGGATTTTAAGTCAAGGGTAGACAAAAGCAGAAGATTTGCATCATGTAAAAGAGCATCCATAAGGGGCAGGGGATATTTGTCAGTATAGTAATCGCATTTAATTTACGATAATCTATGCACAACCTAACAGATCCATTAGACTTGGGCACTAAAACCACTGGAGCTGCGTATGGGGACTCGCATTCTTCTATAATATTATTAGTCAAAAGTTTATCAATTTCTTTCCTTAAGAGTTCTTTTCTGTTTGGAGATAATCTATAAGGTGCAGTTGAAACTGGTGGTCACCTGTGTTTATAAAGTGTTTCACGAATGGAGTTGGTTCTCCCCGGGTCTGAAAACATCTTTACTTTCATTAAGTAGCACCATCAAATAATTTCTTTCTTCTACATTCAGGCCTGTCCTTCTTCTTCTCGTAAATGGAGATATTCAATCTCAGTTTCATCAACAGGTTTGATTTGTAATGGAACATCACTAAGAATTGAATTTGCGGACAGGAACTACTATTATTTTGGCAGTGCTGTCGTCTACAGGCAAAGGAACATCTTTTGAGAAAGGTATCTTGAAGCTTGGTTTTTACCAAAATACCAAAAATTATTACGCATGTCCATTACGATTCCTGATGTCCTTAAAAAGTCAACACCTAGAAGGGTGCGGTTACCCTTTGCATTTGGCAAAAAAATTAAATCGGTTTGGAAAGTTCGTCCACCTATGGTGATTGGCACTTTAGCTTTTTTAACAAGGGATGTGGATTGCTGACCATCAGCTAAATACATAGAAAGGTGAAACTCTGTGAATTTTTGTCCACGATTCTTTAAAAGTTAAACATTAATTCTCCCCCAACTGACTGGCTGGCTCCTGTATCAGCACAAACTGTGCCTGTAGCTTCATAAACTTGAATGTCAAGTAGAGCTACTGGAGTGGTAAGACAAGTGCACATCTGTATGGCATTGACAGAGCAGTCTTTTTTTTTGTAAGCATTTTGGACATTTTGATTTAATAAATCCAGGGTTGCCACAACCATAACAAGAAATAGGTGGGTGACAACCAGTGTTAATATTTCGTGCTGGCATGTAGCTAGAGTTAACAGAAGTACTGTTGTGGTTACCGGAAACATTCTTTTCAACTTTGAATAAATTAGGCTTTCTAAACTCCGGATTGCCCGTGTTTCTAGGAAACCGAGGTTTATTTAACTCTGGTGGTTTGGGGAGTTTTGTTAGTTTTTGAGAAGGAAGTTTAACATTTTCATACGAGTCCAGCTTTTCAGCTAACACGACTGGATCATTAAGTTTTTCCCAACTGTCAAGGAAATGATTCTTATACTCGGAACATTTTTTTTAATTTGATCTGCAATGATGAGATCTTTCAACGAGTCAAAAGAGTTGACTTCTAATTCCTTTAGCCAACCTTCAAAGAAGGTTCTGAGCTCAAAAAAGAAATCTTTCCACGTGGAATGATCCTGTTTCTGATGTCTACTGAAAGAACTCTGAAACGGTCAGCTGTCAGTTTGAACCTTTGTAATAAAATATTGCGAATGTGGGCATAATTTTTAAACATCTCTTCTGGTTCTCTTGCAATTAATCTGCCAATATCACTTGGAAGGACTCCAATTAAGTGTGATACCCAAAAATCCGCAGGTACATTTAAAAGCTTCATTTGTCTTTCAAACACTGTTAAGAACAATGACATGTCATCTTTATCAGGAATAAATGTGGGTAATACTGTTTTCAGGTCGAGCCTCATGGGGCTAGAATCCATTTGAGGGCATTACCTAAGGACGGTAGAGGATTTTTTGCTTGTAATTTAAAGCTTTTCAAGCTCAAATGCTCTCTGTTCAGCTAGACACTTGTCTTCCCGTTCTATTTTCTTATGGTCATCTTCAAGCGCTTTACGTTCTTCCGTTCTATTTTCTTTATGGCTTCATCTTCAAGCGCTTTACGTTCATCAACAATATTATTCAGCATTTCTTCACAAACTGCTCATTATCCTTAAGAATGAGCATGAAGTGATTTTCTCACGCAATCGATGATTTTATCATCTGAAGTTACATCAACTCGTAGCTCAATTCCTAAATTATAGAGGTCTATCTTTTTCCCTTTGAGAGGAAGCCATATTTATCTCTTAAATAAAACTAAATTCAATTTTTTTTATGTATACTGGAAGTTGTAAATTAAGTTAGTTATCCCAATAAGCAATTATTACATATTAGCTACTCTTTAACAACTGCTTCCCTGTAGGGAAAAAAACATAAATAAGAGAAACATTTCATAACATATAAAAAAATCCCGTGAAAATCTAAATAAATTTCCACAAACTCAGCTGTGTATCAAAATATAAAGTTAATTATGAGACACAATAGCACATTGAAGAAAACTGTCACTACATGTTATGCTATGCTAAAAGTATATACTTATTACATGAAAAAATTTAAAGGCTAAATATACCACACTGTGAATCTTAATTAGGAATATGAAATTCTCAAAGTACCTAATATATATACACTTTAAATAATGACAATTGTAAATCCTTATTTGATTGTGAAAATCCTTATAATGATCATTCATTTATATCCAAAATATACCATAATACCTTCAAACATTTAAAAATATGCTTATTATTCTATCAGCAACAACAAAAATAATAAAATTTAAAAAAAATCAATAGAACTCAGTCATAAAGAACATTTTGCAAACAACCTTGAACTGTCTACTCCCTATTTTATTTATTTGCTTATTCAGCATATCACATTTTCTGGATGAATCATAGTTTAAACTAACACAAGCACAGAAAAAGGAAGTGGATACTCATATACTTTTCTTTTTAATATTTGAACTTTTTTTTTTTAAAAAAAAAATTATTCGACTTCGGATAATTATAACCAAGAATTTCATCGTTTACTCAATATAGCAATTGTTTGTAGCAAATTATTATATAGCAATAATTTTAAAACACACATATATTTATGAATATTGTTAAACAAGTTGCTTCTGTTTGAAAGCAGAAATGATCTTTCACAGTTTAAATTTCAAGGTATTTTAAACAGCAGATTGAAATAAGAATAAACAAGAATATTAAATTATTTGAAACAAAATATATATATTAATATTTTAAGAAACATACACAATCACATTCTTCAATATTATTTACAAAAGATTTGTTGCATCTACTCACAGATTTAATTTTCCGTTTTCTTCAACCACACAATCTCTGAAAGAGATTTTTCTTTAAAAGAACAGATTATATATATATATGTTGCAAGCACCATTCGCGCATTTAAATGACATAAGATGAATTCACATAAGATATTTTCACTTTTTACTCAACACACTATCGATGATTTTTCCTCTGGCACACACATAACGCTTTCACTTTTGGTTTTCCAATAAAATCATGCACTTTCACATTTAGTGTCAGGGCGACACATACATAACACTTTCACTTTGGGTTTTCCAATAAAATCGTGCACTTTCACATTTAGTGTCAGGGCGACACATACATAACACTTTCACTTTGGGTTTTCCAATAAAATCGTGCACTTTCACATTTAGTGTCAGGGCGACACACACATAACACGTTATACACGTGGTTACTTGTCGAAGGAAAGCAAAATGCCGGTAAAAGAAAACACGTTGGGCAGCCATTGTAATACTCCCATGTTGTGGTTACTAATTAATGCAGCCTTTGATGGTTACAGGAACAAGATATTTTTAATGTTCATGAAGTTCCACAACACAAGGAGATACACACACAAACAAAATAACATAAGACATCAAAGGAGGGAAAGGCTTTCCCTGACTCCACGTGTATCCATGGCTCGGGGACCATCCGGCGGAACAAGAACTCTGAAAAAAAAACGTTCTCCCTTCCCCCAAGAACAAGTAGCGCCACCTGGCTGTCGTTATCTGTCAAGGGAAGGCAGAGTTTAAATGTGACTGTTACAATTGTTGTTTGTCAGAACCATTGTATTATTTCACGTTAACCGATATTTTGTCTAAGGAGTTTTCGAGTTAAAGATATTTCACTGTATTACAACTAAAATGAGTACCAAGCTTGCTTGGGGTCTAAACACTCAGGGGGGGGGGTTCTTTAGACTGACCACCTGACCAGGACATCTGCTAATGCACCTCAGTGCCCAACGGTCACGTATACTGAGATGGGCACTGTAGGCCTTGGCCCTCATGGACTGTTGAGCCACTGAGTTTAGTTTACAACTAAAATATTTTCTGTAGATAAGGAATTTAAAAAATAGTTAAAAACTTATGGCTAGTGAGAAGAACACACACTTGAACTATTTTTTAAATAAAAATATCTGTGACATTAAAAGAAGTTCAGGAAAATGCTATAGCGTGTCCGACAAAAAAACAAACAAAAAAAAACTACAAATTGTGCGAAGATTTTCCCCCCTATGTTTTAAGACAAAAATACGGTGCCAGTTTCTAAAATAGAAAAAAAGCGAATTACATCTTTTCCTCATAGACTGGATACATGAAAAACGAATAAAAAATTTTTAAACAAATTTTTGCTGTAAAACAGAAATTAAATTCAACTCTGAAATCAATTGGGGAAATATTTCCCACGAAATTGTGATGAAATTCTCATAATTTAATTCGTTTCCCTGATCTGCATTGCTTTATGCTCCCGTCTACGGCCATTTTGATTCCGTGAACTTGATGTTGATCCTTCTTATTCCTACTTGGCCCTTCAAATCCGGGATAGTGTGTGAATTTGAGTTCACGAATTCAAAATGGGAGACAGACGGATTTTGATGAAATGATAGTTTATTAACGTCGCACTTCAAAGCAGTACGATGGTTATTTTCGACTATTTTTTTATGATCATCTTGTAATTTTGATTCTCGGTTAAGTGACGAGAACAACACCTGAACTTGCACCTTACTCTCCAAATTTCTACACCACGCCTAGGTGGCCGGTAGACGGGAACTTTCACCCCAAATTTGTTCCCGACAATCTACAAAATGAAAAAAAAAAAATGTTTGGCAGCGTATTAGGGTAGGATATATGAGAATGGTACACATTCGACCCTTGACCACCTCGCCGCGCCCCCTTTGAAAAATCCACGTGTGTGCCCACTGCTCAGGATCGTAGGTATAGTGAAGTAAGGAAAAAGTCAACACAATATTATAACACAATAATAAGAACGGAATATGTACTTACCTACGTAAATAAAATGAAAAATTCACTCTTTTGAAACCGTGTTAAAGCAAAACGCAAAATACAAATATGATAATAATAGCAACAAATATAATACCCAATGATATGCATTTATTATCAAACAATTCAAAATACATATAAAAAAAATAAAACATTTTCATCCAAAGTTAGTTTTCGTAATTATAGTCAGCAGAAGACTTAGTCTGCGTACTGTCAACCACAATTTTGGATATTTCCATATACAATTACTAACGGCTAATCTTCAGGCGGTCACTCCAAATTGTCTTGGCGGTTCACCGGTCGATCGCAATGGACGTAATGCCCACCCCAGTTCTAGGGATCCAAAGCCTGACTGACGCCAAGTAAGAATTTAGCCAATTTATAAAATATTAAAGGCAAAACCTGACTTTGCAGGGGGGTTCTAATATTCTCTGTTACTCCGATAAAGGACTCCTTAACCTTTGAAATATGTTTTAAGAACAATGTGTTACAAGGCTTTTGCGCAATTCTGGAATGGTCTAAAACGGAAGTTACGTCATCCGGGTCATATAAAAGTTGTATGCATTATATGAATGTTAAAGTCATAAAAATTACCGACTAATGTTTTGCTAATAATTCTTTCCAAGTTTTGGAGTTCAAGCGACCCTACAATCACTGACATAAAATTATTTCCTCGCAGGATGTGTTAATTAAGCTTGCATGTTATGATTACAAGGTTCTGACGTCTCTCGCTTCCAAAAAGTATTGAAAAAATTTGACTCTAGAATATTAATACTCTCAAAAGAGTTTTCCGAATAAATTTAGATTTACTTTTTCCATTTTAAAAAAGACCAATTTTCTTCATTTATGTGCTGCTACCCTAATTTGCCGTGTCTTCTTTTTGTAGAATAGTATTTTAATTTTTTACGTTTTATCCATAAATGTGATACAAACTTTTTAAGACAACAATTCAGTTAGAATCTTCTTTTTTTTGTATTTATGAGGTGTGTGTATTCAAAAATACCTGACCTTTATGCATAAATAAATTATAGTTTAAAAAAAAACTAAAAAACACCCTTTTTTACAGTTAGTTAATCGAACTCAGTTGTAACTTAATCTTTTAGTCGCCAAATCTGGAAATGGGATCTGAAATTAGTCGCCAGGTGCGGGATGAGATCTGAAAGTGGGAAATCATTAATCCTGATCAGGACAATGGAACAAAATGATTTAATTATTGTATTGTCTTAGGTCCTGGACAAGTGAGTAAAATTTTGAATTAATCTGTCTTTTTAAAGTGGGTAAAAATATTAAGTTCAAAGATTTCGTTACATACAAGTGATGCTTATAAAAGGGTGTTTATAAAAATACTCGTATTTAGATACGAAGATAGTACACTCATTTCCTTCGAAGTAATCCTCTTGCACATCTTAAATTCGTCGGTTGATTGATTGAATACTAATGTCGCCTTGTTCAGCTACATGAGGGCCTTTGGCGACGGACCTCGTAATTTTGAACCATGGTCAAGCTTAGATTCGTCGGTTCGATGGCCTAGAAGAAGTGTATTCGATTGGAAGCCCAAGGTTGCGGATTCGATAGATTATCTGGATGCGAAAATCGTAGGCACGCATGTCATACGATTATGTGGCATGTAAAAGGTCCCTTGAGTATCATTTGGCTCTGGTACTCTCAGGAAAATTCAAATCACGGCAATATTTAGCATCCGACAAGAGCTTGAATTAAAATTAATTTAAGCGTCAAAATTTGGCAGCGAAAGCTGCCACTAGATTTAACCACTATGAAATGGCTTTCACGATTGGGGACTTGCCGTGTCTGCAAAGGCGTCAATGTTAATATGCAGCCCATTAGGGGGGGGGACTTCTTAACTTCCCCAAACGATTTTGTCACTGTCGAAAACAATACTAGAATGCCTCTTTAGAGGCTGGTGTTCGTCGCATTCTTCGTATCTTCTCAGGAATGAGAAATTTATTTCCGTTCAGATATAGTCTCTTGTAGATTGTTTCTGCTTAGTAATAGCCAAGTTTTATACAAAATTGAATGCAGCAGTGCAAGTTTTTCTGTCATAAACAGAAATCTGATAAAGCGTATATTCAGACTTCCTCACTCATCGGCGGTCTACCAAAGAAGAACAGATTCTGCGGGGAGGGGAAAAATCATGCAGGATCACCAATATCCGTGAAGAAAAACACGCTTTTTCCTTGTTTTATTTGTTTGAGCACGAAAAAATTAAGGTCGGATATCTTTTAAACACCTTATTGATTCAAATATTTCCCTCCCAAACAACAAAAAAGATATGTCTATTATCGTCGAGTGAGTATTTTATTGTCTGCAGTTAACTTTTCAATTTTGAAAATTTAATTGATTTTATCCAATGTTTTTTAAAAACTGGGTATTCATGTTTTTTTTTTTTTAACTGCATTTTTTCAATCAGAAAATGTATGACAATTTCACAAGCTTTTATATTAAATTTTTTTGAAAATTATACACATAACTTCTTTGATAAGTTGAAATCAAAATACTGAAAAATATATGTAATTATAATGTTTATGTAAATTTTTATAAACTTGCAACAAAGTGTACAATTATAGAGTTTTGTTAATAGAAAACTACTTATATTTCCTCTCATTATTTCTGCATCAATGAATATTTATATCTATTACTTTTTTCTAGTGGATGCAGCATGCAAATGTTTCAGAAGCTATCTTTCAAGGAGTGGATCGAGATAGCGCTATATGCAAAGGATAGTTTTTTTTAATACAATGCTAGCGCTGTCTGTTATGTAATATGGAAACTAAAATAATTGAATAGTCATACTATTTTTGTATTGCTGTATTAGTAGAATGATTTTTGCTTTTTTGTTCTTATTGCATTTTATTTACATTTTGGATAACTTTTACTTTTCATTTCTTGTTATTTTTTGCTTTATTTTATTAATTGTTTTATTATCTTTCTTGTTGTTTTAATTAGTTAATTTGTTTTTTAATTTTCTGTAATCAACTTTTTTATACTTGTTTTTTTAAATGGAGACGGAAATGATGCAAAAACAAAACTTATAATGCTCGTAATTTTTTAATATGTTATTTTCCAATGTATTTCTACTTTAAAATACTATTTTAATTAAACATGACAGAAAATATTTTTTTTTAAATTCGACATATAATTTTGCAAAATATTGATAACATTTGTTAGGACAAGATTACTTAGCTTAATCATTTAACTATTGGCATAAATATGCAATTAAAATATGATATCCTGGTGATTATATTTGATTTCAATATATTGTAGTGTGTGTGTTGAAAAAAAATAGCTTATAAATGTTGTATTAATAATATACATTATATTATATTGTGAAAGTTATTCCGAGAAGGCACTTTTAAAATACTTGATAAGTTGGCATATTACTAATTCTTTTGAAAAAAGAACAGAATTTAAATCTAGTTGAATTAATTTACATGTTATATAAAAATTTAGGTTATTTTTTCTAATATTTTATGCTTTAATTTTTTTTTCACGCAAAGCAAAAGTGTAGATATTTTAATGAAAGTTACAAAATCCAATATATTCGAATTTTTCAGTCATATTTATTTTATATTACAATAAATAATATTTCATTTTTCTAAATTTATTGCAGATTAAACTTAGGTTTAAAAAATAATCATAAGAAATAAATAAATGCACAAAAATAAATATTTTGGACAAGAGATGGCGCTTGCCATTGCATTTTGTAACCCTATAAATCATCCATATACACTGTTTGAGAAAAGTTACAGTAAAACATTGATCACAAAAGTGAACCCTGAATATGCATTCTTTTCACATACACACATATAGAGTATATTATTATTTTTGTTCAGAGGGCTGCATATTGGCAACTAAGCCTTTGCAGACACGGCCCCAAATGCGAAAGCCATTTCATGGTGGCACCATCTAGTGGCAGCTCCAGGTACCAAATTATGTTATTACAAGCTAATAATACATATATTTTTACTTTTCTTGGTTTGCAAGGGAACTTAAAATATGACAAAAATATAAAGTATCTTTGATCATCACGCATTTTATCATACTTTGATAACCAAATGTAAAAACCCAAACATTTTCAAAATATAACTAATTTGACAAGCCAAATATTTTTCAAATGTTTGTATGCTCTATTTAGGAAACATGTCAAAAAT
Source organism: Trichonephila clavata (assembly GCA_019973975.1). Classification (NCBI taxonomy): domain Eukaryota; kingdom Metazoa; phylum Arthropoda; class Arachnida; order Araneae; family Nephilidae; genus Trichonephila; species Trichonephila clavata. The sequence goes on along the minus strand of BMAO01033744.1, from coordinate 68,658 downwards.
TTAACATGTTTATATAATCAGATTTCTGAATTCCTTTGATTTAATATTACGGACAGTTCTTTTTATACAAACTTTTCAGCTAATATCAAATTTAAGTTAGAAATATATCTCAGATCCCAAAACTGTTTATTTTTATAAGTTCTTAATAGCCTAAGTATTAAAACACTTTAATGAAAATATTTCTTCTATAAGATACTCAAATTGTTATAATTAATAATAAGAGCAATAAAACAATAATTGAAACCCTCTAATTTCATTCCTAATGATTTAACAATTTTTTATAAATAATGTTTTAAAAATGAAAATATATTATCTTCAAAATTTTTGTGCTTTAATTTACTCATTTAACAAAAATCTGAGTAAAACTATTTTTTTAAAAAATTACGGACACGTTACAATGAGAATTATTTCTTCTCATCATCAGTAATGTTTATCTAAAATTGTGATAAAAAGATGAGAACTTGAATAACTGACACTTTTCAAAACATTCTGAAGCTTACAATGTAGATAAAACTAATTCTATTGGTATCTTTAAATGTTAGACCGATAAAGTAAAAAATATTCAGTCTTATAAAAGAAACTGTAAGATATTTTAAATTAGGGGACTTCAACCGATAAGGCTCAAGGGCCACACAATTGTTAAAAAATAATTTAGTCAGGAAATTCAAATAGGAAAGGGAGGTTTGTTTTACAAGACTGCAAGTGTTTCAAAGGGAAGAGATGGTGTATATTGCTTTCAAAAACAAATGAAACTCGAATTAAAATACTTTGTGTGTTAAAGATAAAAGTCCTTTTCTACTGAAAATTTCTGTACTATTTTATATTTAAATTTATTTAAGATACAAAGAATCTTTTGAAAAATTCAACATTTTAAGAAAATTATCTCAAATGGGCATCAAGCACACCAACAAAATGTTTTAAGTACAAAAATAACAGAATAAATAGCCTTTTTTTTAATCACAAAATGCAGATTTAATTTTTTCTGAAATTGTCTCAGATTCAAATGAAAGGCCACTAAAATGCCTTCAGCGGGACAAAGGTTGAAGACTCCTGTTTTAAATAAAGTTTTATCAATTAATTAAAATATTTTTTTTATATAAAAATTTTTATGAAAAAAAAATTAAATTTTGCAGTATTTTTTTTAATGGGATGTCACTTGGAGTTGAACGAAGAGTAGGAGTGGAATTTAACTGGTAACAGATTCTTCTCTTTTATTGGTGCAAAAACTAACTCTAATGAGTTGAACCAGCTACATATTAATTTATAAAAAAAATCTATGCATCTATGATGTAGAATAAATTCAATAAATACAAAAAAAAGGGAATGGAATGACAATGAGAAGAGTAGAAAACAGTGTTGGGCAATTAGGAACCACATCACACATTCTTACTTAACACAGAAAAAAAACCAATCAAAGAAAATAAAAAACGTAGATGCATTTCAAGGATGAATCCTGTTCTTACCTAATGAAGGTAAGCAAAGGTTTGATTGATTGATTGTTTATCATCATCACTGAGAAGCAACAAGAGGGCTATAAAGTAAGCAAGTGACAATTGAAGACAGGAATGATTTAGAGCTTCATGAAAAGAAAAATTAATTTTTCTTTGAATCCCAAATGAAAACCAGAAATACAAATAAAATTACAAAACTTGTTTTACATTACCTTTTGAAACTGCACAGATATTCATTTTTACCACTTATATGCAACAATATCAAAGCATTACTATATGTGACATAAACATAAGCCAAATAACACTTTTTATATTGTATTTCAATTAATACTTCAATTGAAAAGTGTTATATTTATATGATGATTTAAAATTATGTAACAACAGAAATAAAAAAATATTTTTAAATATCTTAATTTTAAAAGTTAAGGTATGAAAATGAATTGCTTCAACTATATATTAAGAATATTTAATTTTCTAAAAATAAATCACAAAGAATAAGTTACACCATAAAAATGAACTTTAAAGCTAGCTTAATTGAAACAACTTCCATTTTTATTCAGAATGTACAAAAAATATCCTTTTCAGCCTTTTTAGAAAATCTACAAACCTGAAGAAAACAATCCATCAGAAATTTAGATTTACCAAATCATGGGCTTATCTCCTTCATCATATAGCTTTCTAATGTATTTTAAAAGAGTTAATACATTATTGCCAAATTTAGCTGATACTGGGAAAATAGGCATAGATACATTCTGCTTCAGTTCTTCAACTTTTTCGTCATATCCTTCTAAATCACATTTATTTGCTACAATAGCATGAGGTCTGGAAGAAAGACCTTTTTGGTATTGTTCCAATTCATATTTGAGATAATTTAATTGCTCAACAGGTGAATCAATAGATACATCAATCACATATAAGATACCAGAACACCTCTCGATATGTCTTAAAAAAGATATCCCAAGTCCTCTGTTTTCATGAGCACCAGGAATTAAGCCAGGTAAATCAGCAACTGCAAGTTGAACATAATCATCATAATGAACAATGCCTATATGAGGATTGAGAGTAGTAAATGGATAAGCAGCAATTTTGGGACGAGCTCTTGATATAGCTCTCAATAAGGTAGACTTTCCAGCATTAGGAAACCCAACTAATCCAATATGTGCCATAATTTTTAATTCAAGATCATACTGACGCTGCTCACCAGATGCCCCTTTTTCTGCTATGTCCGGATGTCTATTTTCATTTGACAAAAAGAAATAGTTACCATGGCCTCCTGCTCCACCTCTTGCAGCAATAAATTTAGCATCTTGTTCGTTCAAGTCACATAGTACAATGTCATCCTCTTTAACCAATGTTCCGACGGGTACCTTAACTATGAAATGTTCGCCACTAGCTCCATGCATATGTTTGCTTCTACCATCATAACCTTTGTTACCTCTTAATACAACTGGTACATTTTCCAGAGATTTCACAGTGCCACAGGCTTGGAAAATTACGTGACCTCCATTACCCCCATCTCCACCTGAAGGACCACCAAAAGGATTCTTGTATAGTCTTAGAAACGAAATCAGACCATCACCTCCTTTACCACCAATTGCAGTAACAGATTTAAAATCAATAAAACGCTGAGTTCTGTGTTCAATTGAGAGAGATTTCACTTTGCGAAGAGGCTTCGCAGATATTTTAGAGCAAAAACGGATGCAATTTCTATTGAATACATATTTATGTATTTCAAAGCAAAGTATATTTAATGATTTTGGCAGCATGTTGATATAGTAATTTTTGAAAATTTAAATTCAATAACAAACAGCCAATCTCATAAAACTAATGTGTTTCAATTCATGTCTTGTAACAAATATTCATTTTAGTAACACTTTTCGATCACATTTTCTTTGAATTGTAAACAACAATACTAAACAGCCTCAGTTACGGTTAATACTTTCTTTTGTTTTCAATTAACTTTTTTATGGAACAGAGAATTGGAATATTAGATATTAAGTACTTCCCGATCAATAAAATATTATTCATTTACTTATTGAAATATTTTACTATATTTTCATTTCACAGCTTAACATGATCCAGTTAAGCTTAATTATAGCTTAACTTATATATTAGCAAGTTAAGTATTAGCAAGGAGAAATGTGGCAATGGAAACTGAATGTATTTGTTTTGGTTTATACAGGAGAGGGAGTATTCATTCATTTTTTAAATGGAAAACATTAATCTATCCATCTTAAAATAATTCTTCACTCAAATTTTTTTAAATGATAATATCTTCAAGAATTTGAAGGCAAGTGATAAAAATAAAAAAGATATATTCAGATAAATTATTCATTCAACGATAGTTGAAGATAGACTTGTCATTTTCATGCTTTTGATAACAAATACAATATATTAGTAATAGCTGGGAATTTTCCTGCATTAAGGTGAAAATTCAACATCTTTTTTTCAGAGAATACAGGAAATATGTAAAGAATTTAATGCTTAAAAGTTACTTTAGACTCTTATCTTGTTTGAGTAAGTGTAGTAGAGAGAGAAAATGTTCGAATATTTAGCAAAAGTTATGGCAGTCGAAGAAATACCAGACTCGATGATAACTTTTCTTACAGTTCATTCGATGTTAATTTTGTGTTTTTTCGGTTTCAAAAATGAAGTATAATTTTGGGAGGAGAATTCAGCAAGTGTGGGGATACAGACAAATTTTCACTTAAAAAAAATGAGACAAATAAACAAAATTGTATAAAACAAACAAATAGTTGTTATAAGTGAATTATAATTATTATTAATCTGTTGAGTTATATAAAATTTTTTTATACAAATCAATTTTGATCGTGATCCCTTGGAATAATATAAATTAAAATAAAGAAGTTCCTGAAAGCTTCATATCAAAAAATACACAAAAGAGGTTTAAAAAAACATTCCAAAATTAAAATTATATATAAATTTTTTTTCTTTTTGATTAAATTTAAAAAATAATTCAACCTAAATAGCTTATATTTCCTTATTTGTAGGTATCAATATTTTTTGATATACATGATACTTTCAATGTTGGAATAACTATGACATTGTTTTGATTATAACTACTATACAATTTAATTATAATAAGGTTTTAAATAGGAAGGGGACACATTGATTAGTGGTAGATATATTATACATACTTCATTCTTGAAATATATTTATCATTTTATTTTATTTTATATTTATAGTATATTTATCAGTTATTAGGCTTCATGAATATAAATATTTTTTAAGTCTCAATTTTCTTATGTCATATATTGATTTTATTAAAGGAACCAAACAGTATTATTTGACAAAATGGCATCTTTGTTTGATCAGTATGAACAAGCAGCATCATTATCTTCTGGATACATGACTGGCAAGCCAGTAATTCCAGAAATGGTAAGGTTAAAAATTAATATAAAATTACAATTGCATTTAATGTGAAAATTTTATAATATTATCGAGTTTTGTAGAATTTACATAGAAATGGTCAAAATTATATACAATTCATATGAATATATTTTCTTAATAGATAGTTTTTTTTGTTGATATCATGACAGATTTTCTATTTAGCAAGATTTTCTGTCTTAGCAAAAATGATTTGATATTTAAAAATTTATTCGTATGCAAAGGGTTTCAAAAAGTGAGCTAACAAGCCTATTCAGAGTAAAGATTTATTCTGGAAATATAAAAATATATACAATGTAGTAAGGCACAGGTGCATATTATTTCTCTACATAGTCATTATGTTTATTGAGGCATTTGTTTCATTGGTATACCAAATCATTAAAACTATCATCGTGTATATCAGTGTCAAAGCTGTGAAAAACACTACAAGACTGCTTGCTAAACCTCAGGATTGGTTCTGAATGCTGACTTCCTAAGTGTTTCTTTATTGCTCTGGAGTGATGTTGGAACTATTAGGAGGATGGTAATACCCTCTCATTGAAAATGCAGGAACAAATCACATGCAGCTGTAGCTGTATGCACTCGGGCATTAATGTGCAAAAACCTGATGCCTGTTACAATCAGTCCCGGTTGTTTACAGAAAATTGCTTCTTGCATTTGACTTGGCATGTTGCGATAACTGACAGTATTTAGGGTTGCTCCATGGGGGGAGTGAGGAAAGCAATCAGCAGCACTCGATTGTCCCAAAAATCCGTGGCTATAACTTTTTTTGAAGATGGCATTACTTTGAATTCCTTATGAGACAGTGTTGAGAGATGTTTTCATGACATTGAGGCTTACTTCAACATGTGCGTCAAGTAATGCCCACATGTTTCATTACCAGTAGCAATATATTGTAGTATTTAATGCCCTCTTGCTGAAAACTCATGTGCTCAAGAGACAACTTCATTTGTGTGGTTTTCTGCTCATCTGTGAGTTATCTTGGTACCCAACTAGCACATGTCTTCTGATAGCCCAATTGTTTGTGCACTTGTTGCCAATTAAAATATTGAGCTCTTGTGCAGTTTTACTCTGAGTAATGTGATGATCACCTCGAACATGGCAGACATTGTCATTTGCGGTGGACGTGCTTGGTCACCCTGTTCTTTCTCCATCCAGCACATCTGTTTTGCCTTTATCAAATTACATGCACCTAAACCACACTCATTTTTATGATGTAACGCTTGTACCATATATTTCTACCAATTGCCAATGAATTTCACCTGGAGAATTTTTGTATAAACACAAAAACTATGTTATACTTTTAATTTCAATTGTGGGCCATGTTTTGATCAATGCAGCTATCTTCTAACTGACATTTAGTCATGTTATTAGAAAACCAGCTCCTTCTATTGGAATTGTTTGAATGCTGTGATCATTTTTGTTATCTTGAGAGATAAAAAAAGTTTTGTATGGGCTTTGGTCCATATGAATAAAAATCTATTTAATCGATAATTTGTACACCCCTCAGAGCTCTTGCTACTTTACTTTTTGAAACCTCATATTATAATGTTAAATTTAAATCATTATAATTTTTTTTCAAGCAACATGTACTAAGATTGGAAAATAAGATTAATATTTTTCAAGGAAGAAAATATGTGTGAAACAGCAAAAAACTATCAACTTTTTTACAACATTTTCCTTTAAAGTTTGGTTGTAAATATTTAAAAATATGTATTTTTAGAAAGAATAGGCTGTGCAAAACTTTCATATGCAAGTTTAGTGTTAAAAATACTATTTTTTATTGCATTATTTATAATTTTGTGAATTATCAACAATATCAAAAATTTAAGTGGAGTTGAGATGAAATTTTTTTTCTTCTGAAGATGCTGAACAGTATTATATTTTATGCTGAAAAACTTTTTAAAAAATGCAATGAAAGGAGCTTCAATTTTTGTATATGTTTCTATTTTTTTATGCTTAGTTATTTTTTATTAATATAAAGAGGAAAAAACTATTATTTAAAAACTAATTTAACAATAAAAAAAATGAATATTTTGATTTGTATGATATTGTATGTTTTATTCTTTGTTTAGAAGAGATTTTATATATTTTCAAATAAAATTTTGTAGGGAAGTAAAACTTTTTTAATAAAAATTCATTTACATTATAAAATAGCCTTAGTTTTCAATGTTGGTCACATGAATTTTTAAAAATCCTTTGTTTGGTTAAATATTGATACTCTTCTATATTTACTTCTATTTCTTATATTATTCAGTACTATGTAGTTATTTTATAAGTTAAACATTTTTAAAATAGTTTACTTTTTGTTTTTTAAAGAGTAAAGTTAAATCTTTCAAAATTTTGAATTTTATATAATATGATCTCTTTATGTCATCTGAGACAAAGTTTAGACAAAATTTTTGAATATCATTAAAATCCACAAGATTATGTATTGAACTTTTTTTTCCCACCTAATCAATCATACAATGGAAGATTTTAACTTTGAATTATTTATATGAAATATAAATGTTTACTAAGATTAATGTTCTTTATATATATATATTTTTTAGACCACAGCTGGAATTATTAATGCCAATTTGGAAGATGACACTCCCATGTTCAGTAAAAGGAGGATTGACTATAGGTAACAATTCAATTTTTTTTAACTTTCAGATTTTATTTTAAAAATACTGTACTCTTATTAATCTGTTTTGTTCGAAGTTTTTAAAATTGTTATCTCCAAATTAAATATGTTCTATACATTGAAAATTATGTGCTTTATTATTTTCTTAAATAGTATATTGTTTTCTAAATTTACTATTATCAATTGTTATAGTTTTTGACGTATCAAGTTTATGCTTGATGTAAAATATAATTTTCAGTATGACTATATAATCAAATTTTAAGAATTCTGATTTTGTAGTATATATTTTTATTTACTTATTTTAGTCCAAGTGATTATGTTACGCATATGGCAGTAAGCAATGGCAAACTTGTTCTTGGAATGCGAAATAAAATTAAGAGAATGAATCTTCAGCAGCCTGACAGCTTTGATGGTATTTAAATTTTTGTATTGTATGATTCATTATTTTTGTATGATTCACATTGTAGAATTTAAAATATTTCTGAATTGTAGTGGACTGCCCTTCATAGACTGATGGCTGCCATGCATAAGTCTGGCATAGGATTAAAAAAGAATGTTTTTTAATTACAATAATACTTCAACTTATGCTACCCCGACTTATGTGAACTCAGAGTTACACAGTTTTCAAATCTGGTCAATTCATCTTTTATTTGAGGAAAAAAATTGTAAAATTGGTGAAATTTGTAATGTGATTGAAGGAGTTGATCTTGCCAGGCACAAATAAATTTAAAATTGCATAGTGATGACGTTCAAGAACTGCTGGATTCTCACAATCAGGAGCTGACAGTTGATGAACTGATAGAAATGTATGAGTAAGACATTGAAGAACTAGATTCTTGACACTCAGTTCAATCAGAATATCAAATGGTGGTTGGGAATATGACATAAGGCCTCAGTTTATTTGAAAAAGGGTTACGAATTTAGCAAATACATACTCCATTGATAAGCGTATTTTTTTCAATAAAACAAGGAATAAAATAATCTTCAGTAGGTTACGAGGAAATCCTGTAGGAGGGGGGGAAAAATCTTCAGTTTGCTGACTACTTTGTTAGATTTTAAGAAACCTTCTTCATCAAAATAGCCATGGTTTGCAATTTTGTATTTATATTAACTTAAATTTTATTAAATTTTTTTTCTAAATTATTTTTTCTTTTGTTTTCGATTTCAATTAAAAATAATTTATATGTATTTTGAAGCAAAATCATACCTGAACTGACATGGTTATCACTCAGTTCCACCTATCATGTAAATTTGGGAGTATTACTGTATTTGTAAATAAAGTGTTAGTGGTCTATAATCAGATAGGTGTAAGGATGGTGTTATTCTATACTCCCTTTTATCTGATATTAAAATAAGTTTTTTTTTGTCTTTTATTACCTTCTATAAACTATTCCTAGACATTGCTGATTTTAAATATTTTTTTATTTACTAAAACTTAATATTTTTTAAAAACTTATCAGGGGGAAATTTCTGATTCATTAAACATTTTTTTTTTTTTTGCATATTGAATCAAGTAACAGGAATTTATTACTATAATTAGATGAAAATGAGCATTGAGCATTTTAGCTACAAACTATTACTTATATATATGCAGTAATATATATATATATAGTACTTAGATTATGTATAATTATTCTGAAAATAGACTCCTGATGGGTTTATCACTAACATTACATGCTATTTTGCTTTAATTATTTTTCCTATCTAAAAATAAATGCAATCATTTTGATGCTTTAAAAAAATAATCTGGGAAAAAACAGCTTTAAAAGTATATTTTTAAAAATAATTATTCTGATGTGTGATCTAGTTAGTATGTAGAATTAATTATAAAGTATTTCATTGCTATGGATATATTAAAATTAATTTACTTTTTCAGATATTGATCTTCAAAAAAGTACAGGTGAAAAAGCTAGGATATATGAATTATTTTATGATAAATTCGGGAATAATCTATTGATAAGTTTGATCCACCCTGAAAGTAATTCAGCATTAGAAAATGTACTGTTATGTGGAACATCGAAGAAACCACAGCATTGCAGTAAAATGAAGGTATACTAAATATTAGATTTAAATAATTTTTAATATTTATTGTGTAAGATTTTCTGTACTAATTTTTGCATTAAAGAATATGTATAAATTTATTTTTATAATTTGATTAATTTAAGATTTGATTTTATTAATCACATTTAATGAATCATTATACCGTGCTTTTGAAATATATTTTTTTCAAAACTTAGCTATTTGTAGGAATGTAAAATGTGTACATTTGTATTATTAACTTAAAAGAATTTATTGATGCCCCATTGATTCTGTGTTTGTATATATTATATTTTGAATATTGGCATTGGATAGTTATGTTAAATTTTGTATATTGGCAATAGATATTTGGTTGTTCTTGTAATGAACTGTGTCTTACCAAGTAATTTAATTTATAAACATGCTAATGAATTTTTATTACTGTAAAAGCACATTTCTTGATTAAATCATCAGAAATTCATCCCACTTATAGATTTTTTTAAAACTATGCATGATCAAAAGAAATTCCAACTATAAAATATTCTTAAAGTATTTCTTAAATACATATTGATTTTTTTAAACAAAGGAAAATATTTCCTGTAGGAATAATTTTTTTATATGCATTTATATTTATTTAATGCATTTTTTCCCTACTTAATTGTGTGGCCACAGTAGCCAAGTGGTTAGGATATCGGAATCGTGGCTGGCGTGTTATGAGTTCAACCCCAGTACCACTAATGACCTGCCGTGTAGGGGAGCGATGCACGTTAAATCTGTTGAGAGCTCAAACGTCCTCCCATTGGTGTGGTGTGGTATTTAGGAGAGGGGGTGCCAGCTCAGGTGTCGTCCTTGTCACTTGACCATGGTTCAAAATTACAAAGGTCCGTCGCCAAAAGCCCTCGTGTAGCTGAACTGTGCAATGCTAATATTCACTCACTCTACTTAATTGTATAATATAAACACTAATAACTTAAATATAAAAGAAAGTTATTAAAGGACTGACATAAAATAAAGTACATATATTTCTATTTTAAAATCAAAGTATAAGTTTTAGCTAATTGTAAACTAGAGAGACAAACACAGTACATTCAAACTTTTTTGTACATATATTTTTATTTATGTAATGTTATCTCTTTTTCTATTTTTATACATTACATATCTACTGTTAACAAATACTTTTTAGATTTATGAGTGTTTACTTCTTTAAGCCAAAATATGTAAACATTTATATTTTAATTCAATTACAGCTTTTGTATGCCAATTAAAGAGTCAAATCAGAACATTTAATGTTTTTATAGTCAGAAAGTTTAAATAGATTAAAATTTAAGCTTTTCATTTATTTCCATTATATTATGAATAGTATTGTACACTAATTAGTTATTAATTTATTATTGTTTTTATATTTGCTAGGGTCACATTATAAGTTCAGTTGCTTGGAATCCTCTCCTATCTAAAGATAATGCATCTGGGACTACTGGACTAATTCTTGTAGGAACTACTAATGGTAGGACATAAATCTTGGATATGGTACTGTATTGTATATACTCTTTAATATATATTTTATTTGAGTAGTATATTAAGGTTGGAAAGTAACAGTTAGAATAGAGAGTGCATTTAGATTGTTAAATTATAATTTTCACTGTTTGATACTTTAAATTTTGTATAATTTTTTTGAATGTACGTTTGATTACATTTAAAAATGGTTATCACATTAAAAGTTTGTCAAAATTTTTTGTATAGTTTGAGTTTATTGAAAAAGATGTGCTTTTAATATATTATGTTTTTTTTTTATGTGTAAATATATCTTAGCATCAAAATCCCCCCCCAGTAAATTGATTTAGTATAAAAAGAACTTTTAGATGTTTTGATGAGTAACAAATGAACTTGAAAAGAACTGTATAATGATTAGTATAGTATTGCACATACTGAATTACTTTTTTGAGTGTATTGTATTTGAAATGAATCAAATTTACTTTCATTTTCTTTTTAGTGTAAGCATATATTTAACATCATTTTAATCACCAAAATTCAATAAATTAGCCAGCAACTAATTTATTGTATAAATTTAGAGAAGTTATTGACTAAATTACAAATTATTTCTTTGAAAAGCTTAGTTTATAATTTTTTTGTGTGTAAATTGATGCTATAATTGATGTTACTTTTTACTAATAATTTGTATTGTTAGCTATATTGTGTGTGTGTTGTTACTAAATTGCATGTTATTACTTAAGATTCTAGAATTCATTGTATAATTTAAAAATAAACACATGTTCAAAATAGCAAATTTCATGACAATTATGATTTAGTGTAAGAATTTCCTAATGCTGTTTATCACATTTTCAGTGTTTCCCTTTCCATATATATATATATAAAAAAAAAAAAAAAATAATATATATATATATATATATATATACATATGTATGTATAGAAATGGAAGCAAAAAAATTATTGAGTTTTTTATAGTTTTTGTTTTAAATGAAAAAATAGTGTTTTTTGCTCCTTGTTTTTTGACCAGTTTAAGTAATTGCACCTAGTTAATGATCATTTAACTTTGATGTCACTAAGTTAAATCTCCTAATTTGTAGTTTCATTGTTTTTTTTAAAAATTATTATATTTAATGTGATGCTTATTTTAGTGAAGTTTGAATGTTAATCAGACTAATTCATTTATAAAAATTATGTTGGTTGTTAGGATTTTATTTTATCTGTTAAAATATTGTCTCCTCTATTAATTTAGGTAGATAAGTTGTTGCTCCTAATCTGTTCTTTTAAACTGAGAGAGCTATATGTTTTGAAAGAAATATTTATTAAATTTTCCAGTTATTAAGCATGGTATATAATTAGGGACACCATGTGTTTTATTTTGTCTGTCTTATCTGTCATTCTACATTTATTTTGATTTTATTTGAAAGGGGAAAATTACTAAAATGTTATACTATTTTTGAAATTGGGGGAGGTAGGGGGAGAATCAGTTAAATGTATGTATATTTTGTATTTTAAATTTGCTTGAATATGCATATCCTTGAATAAATATATTTTTGTTTAAGAATAAACAAATGAAAATTTCTGATTGATTGTCAGTTGTTTTTGTTAAAAAGTATTGATTTGTGATAAAATAATGAATTAATTCATTGTTTAAATTAATTAAAAAGATTGATGTTTTTCATTGTTTAATTATAAAATTACTTGAAGTTTTAAAATAATTTTATGTAACATATGATTAAATTAATAAAATAATTCTGAATCTGACATAAGTTTTGTTTTATTAAAATAATAAAAAAGGAAACCCCTGGTTCTATTTTGTATTTAACTTAGTTCTGTACTTAAAATAATGTGTTATATATTTATTTTTAGGCTTTATTTTTGAAACTGAATTAGCTTGTGGAGATGAAAGGACCTTTTTTCAAACCAGCCCAGAACAGTATTTTAAACAGGTATTATTTTGTTTGTATATATTTTGTGATATTATATTTTTGATCATCATTAAATGCACCTCAACTCTTTTTTTACTCAGTAGATACATTCCTGAGAAAATCCTGGAAAAAATACATGTGACATATCGTATATTTAGGAATATGCTCCACAATTTTAAAAACTCATATAAGTTGAAAAATCTCTAAATATTTTTACCCAAAAACATGTAAAAAAAGCTAATAATGAAATCCATGCTACATATTTATAAAACAAAAACAATTAATTTTTATTACACAAAGAATTAAAACTAGTATATAGGGAAAATCCAGTCTGTAAGTACATACAATTAATTGAAATTAGGCATAAAACTACTAACTATTCATTGCCACTTGATAACAAGCATGCATGTTTATTATGAACTAGATCAAAATTGCTTTCAACAGTAGATGTGTCAGATATGCCTAGCACAACTGTAGAATTCAAATGAAGAATTTTGTTCCATTATATTAACAGCCTCATTTTTTTTATTGCTACAAAGTCTTTTATTAGTGGCTGCTTTTGGTTTCTCAAGTTGCTTATATAATTCTTGATATTCCAGCTACACAAAACTTATGGATTACGTTGAAATTTTAATGCATGCTTTATGTCAGGATCATGAGTAAGAAAATGTTGCTTCATACTTGTAGCAAATTTCAAGCCTTTGCAAATTAATTCAGATGTTAAAAGCTGAACTTCACCTTCGACTTCACCATTATTGACTTCTTTATTATTGTAAACTGTCATAAATTAATGATTAAATGGTTCTCATCCAAAGGACATGAACTCTCACAATTTTTTTTGAAATTCCTGCTAGAACCAGGGATGTAGCTATTGCTGTATCAGCCATATCAATGATACGGGGACACCAAGCTTCAAGTGCCCCAAAATGTGTAAGAAAAACATCGTAAAATATTGAGAGCTCACCAAAAAGGGCCTCCAAGGAGTTTTGATACATGGCCCACTCTGGACTAACTAAGCCTGTGGCTAGAACAAAAAAATCGTGCAAAGGAAGTTTGTTAAGTTTGTATACTGTGTTATTTCAAAATCTTCTAAAAGAAGAGTTGGGTGCAATTCTAAAAATGGTTTCGTATAAACTACCCATTCTCTGAAAAAGGAGTTGACTACTGCCAGTGCTCAGGTTATAGGTCTATTGATGGTTAACACAGAACTCATGATGCTCAATAAAGTCTTTAAAAATTATATTTCATTGTAACTTCTAATTTTCATGATACAGCATTAAATTTTTATATCTTTTTTATATCATTTTTTTTTCATCATAAATTTTTATATCATAAATTTATATAAACTAAATTTCTTGATAAATCACCTTTAAGCATTCAACTGTCAATTCTTGGTTAGAGATAAAAGATTCCTTTGGAAATCAAGGATTCTGTTAACTATTCAACATCTTCCATTTTGTTATATATTTTTAAAAATAGGAAATTTAGTGTTGTGCTTCTGCTAAAAGGCTATAATTTGAATAATGACTGTATTTCTGTGCATTTTATGTGCTATTTTAAAAAGTAAAGCTTTCTGGTTATTCTGGAGTAAAATGTTGCTTAATCATTGCAACCTGTTCAAAAAATTTATTTTCTTTTTTAAAGCTTAATTTAATACTTACTAAAACTAAATTAAACCTTTTGAGTGGTCTGTCTTTTGTTCTAAACTGTCAATGTTCCAAGTTCTGTATAAATATCTGCTAAGATTAAATTTTCTTTTGAAATTGCTTTTCACTGACTCAAGTCATTATAAGATGATTCCTTTGTAACACATGGAATTAAATTCCTTCAAATGACCAAATGGTCTTATAAAGATTAAAGACACTTTTTTTGGACATTATAGAGCTCATAAGCAATTAAATATTTTCCAAAAAATCTTATAATCTGAGATTAATTTTAAGATCTAGTAGTTGATAACAAATCTCCAAATCTCATGACTATACCAAAGTCCATTCTCAGGAACGTTTTTGAGGATGAATGAAAAGAAATGTTAGGGAGAAGGGGGAATCTTATAATAATACAGTCAACTTTCGATAATTCAAAGTTGAATGGACCTACAAAAAACTTCAAGTTATCAAGAGCGTAAGAAGCCCCCGAATTTTTTTCTAACACATTTAAATTTTAAACTATGTAATAAAACAACAATTGCACATATGTATAAAATTACTTTAAAGTATTTTTAAAAAGTGCATATTATACAGTATAAATATTATACAGAAGTTAAAAGTCATGTATTAAAAGAATATATTTATGCATTAATTCTCGAACAGGACTCTTTCATGCCCCATCAAATCTCTTCCATTCCTCATTGGAAATAAAATCTTTTTGCACTCAGTTCCCTCAGACACTGTCCCCAACACCATTGGTTCTTCAAGGCAAGGTCCAGTGCAGCCCATACCCTATTTGGTGCCGCATGCTATAAATCACACATATGAGCCATAAATTATTATGTCAGTTTGATGCAAAAAACACAGTCCAACACATCTCTTCTTCACAACAGCAGACCATCCTTTCCGAACACATGTGTAGCAAGGTCATGTGTTAAATGAAAGATATGTATGGCTGGCAACAGGTGCGGTCAGAACTGTCTACTTGAAGAAGGAAAGCAATAAAAGTGTCTTTTTGCTTGAGGAACTGGGAAACACAAAGAAGGGGTAGCAGACAGATGTTCATCAAAGGGGATAAGTTACAGGGGAGACACGTAAAGAGAATACAACACTGTTTGCTACAGGACTCCAGATATAGTAAGTGTTCAAATTGACAAGAGTTTTATAAGATAACTTTGAATTATTGCGTGTTGTAGTCTGGCCAGCCACAGATTTTACTTCGAAATATTGCGTGTACCCAAATGTATTGTTTTAGTTTGAAGTATCAAGAGTTTTTCTAGGGGTTGAGCATATACTTCGAATTTGCAAGAGGTTTGTATTATCGAAGGTTTGAATAAGCAAGTGTTGACTGTATTTGATTAATCCATCAAAAAGAGTGGTCAGCTGACTTATGGCCTCTCCCTGTCCTAAAAGATATGGTGATATTTGTAAGTTCTGTAAATAATAACTGTAGTCATGTGAATAAGTATCTGGAGCTGAATTATTTCCTTTGGGGTACTATGCTAACATCACCACTCTCCCTCAGCATGGTGAAATAAAACTTAAATTTACCCTATGGATCTTTTTTGATAACTTAATCACACTTAAAGTATAGCATGATTAAATAACTTGGTGGGAATTCACTTAATAATTTTCGCATATGTATCATCTTATTTGTATTTCTGTGTAATTAAATTTTATCTAATAAAAATTTATCAAAATAGGAAGTAACTATCATATAATATCTTATATAACTTTGTAAGAATTTTATCATTTCACATTATAATAAAAGCAATAACAGTTTTGCAACTAATGATCAGATTTGAATAAAAATTAGAACTTCTGGCTGTTTTACGTATTCTTTTTTTATTTTTGAAAAAAGATTCTATGCCTTTTTATTTATAATTTCTCTCCTTTTTTTGCAATGTTAAAACTTAATTTGACAGTTAATCAACTATGTTAGGTAATTATTTAATAAATTACCATAAAAAACATACACACATGCATAAATGTTATTCCTTTGAAACTATTACTTGCATACCATTTAACCACTAGTGGATACATGCTATGTACAGGGCAAAATCCCCATTGTTACCTCATGTGGATACATGCCTTACTTAGGTATACAACCTGTGTAACCAGCACAGGAAACATTATAAGGCAGATTTTCCTTACTTGGGATTGTATAAAATTATCAAAGTTAAGTTACAAAAATTAGAATTAAAATTACAAATTTTTGTTGAATTTCTCAAAATGTACCTTGGAACAAAAAGCTGCATGCGTTACATAAATATATTGCCATTTTTGATCAGTTTCTTCATCACAAATAGATAAATCCATATCAAAGTGACTGTAGTATTCATCAGTTTACAGCAATGTATCAAGTGTTTACGGCAATGTATGGCCAATATCACTTTTATTGAAATCCAACAACAATGCCATATTGGCAAGAAAAAGTCAAAATAAACAACAAAAATAGTTATACTAACTTTAGAAAGCAAAATAAAACACAAACGAATGTGTACCTTGGTCAGCATCTAAAAGAAAAATAAAATATGTGTTGTAATGTCAAGGTCAGTATCGAATGCTGGAAAGCGGAGTCTGATACACAAGGGGTTTGTTTTATTAGGCTATAGGAACAAAATATCAAATATTGTTAATAGTGTCCCATTTTTTTACTGTTCTTAAAATTTTATAAATGAAATTATTCTTTAAAAAATATACAATCATTAATCCTTTTATTAATAAACTTCTAAATGGTTTCAAAATTCAAAAAAGTGTGTTTTTAAAGCTTTTTTTACTAAAAAAATATTTTGGCTACATTTCATGATGAAGTTGAGCTAGTTTAATAATTTTAATTTTTCTATTTTATACTTTATATGTATTGTTTATTTCTGCTATAGTTAATATAAATAGTTAAAGTTCTGACAATTTTTTTTTTTTAGATTTTTGATGTTGGAAGCAGCAGTGTTCTTAACACCGATTCTAGAATAGTAACTGGGTTGGTTTTCCATAAAATTGCATCCGATAATTATTTCGTATTTGCAACAACTCCTAGGTAATTAGGAGCTACAATTACTAGTTTCAATTAATATGCTTTATACATCATTTTAATTTATGTATATGCTTTGACTTTTTTGACTTTTTCTAGTCGCCTATTCCAGTTCATGGGAAATATAAATTCTGGAGACCCACCTTATTTACAAAATGTTTTCAACTACTACAAAGATGTGCCTGGTATTTATTTTTTATATATGATTTATTTAAAAATTTGTTTTTTATCTTTCAGCTTATTTATGGTTAAAAATATTTCCTGAATTTTATTAATTTATTTTAAATATTAATACATTACTAATTGATTACCTTAATTTGAACAGTTTAAAAAAAATTAAAATAGGAACTAATGTTCTATGCTTGTTAAGTACATGAAACTGCTTTAGTATCTTCTTTTCAGACCTACATATTCCAAATTTGCTTAGTGAAATTTTCAGTTTTCTAGCTGATTGCAATAATTAAATTTGTTTAATATATTCTGAAGACAGCAATGTTTTTGTATCCTTTATAAATTGTTAATAAATGAAATCACAACCTAAAGCACATCATTATTATAAACAGAACATTATAAATCTTAAAATAAAACTTGAATTAATGGCTTAACATTTCTTATAAAGCTATGTCTTCACTTGTATTAAGAAATTAATTTTAATATTGAAATAGCAAAAAAGTAAAATTTATTATAGGGGCATACTGATTAACACAACATAAAAAAAACAACTGAAATTAAAAATAGAATTACTTTGTAAATTTTACATTTTTATTTTTGTATCAATAACTTCTTAGAAAACACAAATCTGAAAGCATTTTGGCTAAGATTACCTCAGTAACAATGTTAATCATTGTGCACAGTTATCATTTTAAGTTTGTTAATAATTTGTTTTTGTTTCATTTTCATTGTTTTTTTATACATATAATTTTCATTAGGAAATTCTGAGATATTTTTTCCAAAAATCAATGCAAGGTTAAGCTAAATTTGGATTCTATGATAGAGATTATAATTGTTGTATGAAACAAAATTTGCATATTTAGCTTTTAGTATTTTGTTTAATTCTTAAAGTTAGGTTTCTAAATTAATTAAGGGGACACAGTACAATTCAATTGATAAAAATCAATCAAAATTCAAATTTTTTTTTTGCTTGAATTTTTTTTTATAATTTTTTTAATCTCACAAAATTTTAAAGCTTTGAGTTAAAAAAATTTAGAGTTATGATTACTTTTATGTTTATTTTTATTCACATACTAATGGCAAATAAAAACTTTAAATGAATTTATCTCAGAAAAATGCTAAGGTTTTTTTTTCTATTGTGCCTCATGTTTTGAAATTTTTATTATCTATTGCTAGTAGTACATGTAATAAATGTTGGTATGCATTTCTGAATCAAAGCAATGCTTATTATTTTTTTAAAAGAAGTTGCATTTAGAGTTTATGCATTTTTTAAGGAATTTTCAATAAGCATCCAAAGAAAAAAGTATTTTATGTATATCAATCATGCTGAAAGTAAACCCATTCCAGCTGTTGTAAAAAATGGCTTGATGTATTTGTAAATCAAATTTTGTGTGTGTACCTCAATTATTGTTGGAGGAGTAGCATTTTAAAATCCCATCATAAATCTTAAAATTTTTCTTCAAAAAAATTAAATGGGTAGTATTTTGAGAACAAAATCTGTTTTACATTATCCATATACAGTGGTTACAGGCAAAAAAATTGTAAAAACCATTAAATCGAAGATTTTTGAATAAATCGTACCATGTCCCCTTAAATGCATTTTTATATTTAGAGGATGTCTTATATTTGAGAAATGTAACTTATTATTGTCTAACGTACTTCTATATTGAGTTGTACAACTTAAAAAGTTTTATATTCTCTAATTTTTCTTCTGATACATTATATTTTTGCTTTGTATTAATAGAAAGTTATATTGAGCTTCCTGGTAAACTAGATTACAGTAAACTCCAGTTATATTATCCAAATAATAAAGGTTTACCTTCTTCGTTTGCTTGGATGACAGGTAAGGAATTTTTAAGTTGAATATTTGTGTGTTCATATATGTGTGTATGTGTGCTGTACTAATTGTTACGATTGTACTCTACAAAACTTTTTGTGGTGTTTTTGTAATCCCTCATCACAAGTGAAGACTTAGTAGTTAAATTGATTCAATGCTATCTTTGTTGATGTTAAAATAAAGAAATATGTAAATGTATGCAATATTACTTGTGTGCATTTAAAAAAAAGTATAATGACATCAATACATGAAAAGGTATTTATCATGACTTGATAAGTCAAGATAAAATTCAGAAAACAAAATTGCTTGAAATATATATAAAAAAACATATTTGCTGTAAAAATTAGATTTTAATATGGAATTTTAAAAATCGTGTATAATGTAAAGATTTAATATGAAATGTGTAGGACTTATTTACATATAATTCTTTGTTTTTAAATAAAAATTATGATACAAAAGCATTTTATTCATACAAAATTTAACTGAGTTTTGTTTCAAATACGACTTACTTAAAAAGAGTTATGCATTATATATTTTTAAAAATTGGACATTTTATTTGAAACGGAATTAGTACTCCTGAAAAATGTTTTTAAGAATAATTGTAAATAATTATAGTATTTCTTTTAAAAGGATTTAACTTCTTTCATTAAAAACATTCCCCCCATGCACTAAAAACTGTTCACAATTGTCCCTCATTAACTTTGTTCATTATTTAAAATAGTATTTTGATATTCAGGTGCATGTTTTAAACTTGTAGTTTTCCTTTCAAATTAGGGAGAATTTTTAAATGAGAAAATGAATTAGTTTTTAATGTTTAAATAAGGACAAGGTTTAATTTTTGCAAATTCAAAAAGAAAGAAAAAAAATGATGGTACTTTTCAAATTAACTCTCTGTAATGTATCACTAAATATGTTCCAGCTAATTTAGTATTACAAGTAGTTATAATGGGTATCCTTTTATTCAAAAAAGTTTCTTTTTAAACTATTGAAATTCTCCATGTGTTGAATAGAAATGTATATCAATTATCTATTCAATTAAAATTGTTTTGGGTCAAGTGTTGTGAGGAGCTTGAATTTAGTAAAGGGGCTAATTTTTTTAGATAAGAGATAAAGTTTTAAAAGTTCTTTTTTTTTTTTGACTGAATATTTCTGCAGAAAAAGTAAATTTCCTTATAAATCCCCCCCCCCCCCCACATTTTGCTTCATGAAAAATGAAATATATTCCATTAAAACTAACTAAAAGGCTGTAAAATTTCAATATT
The DNA here is from genome assembly GCA_019973975.1 of Trichonephila clavata. Lineage (NCBI taxonomy): Eukaryota > Metazoa > Arthropoda > Arachnida > Araneae > Nephilidae > Trichonephila > Trichonephila clavata. The sequence continues at coordinate 47,797 of BMAO01033744.1, read as the reverse complement.
TGTTTTACGTATATGCTCATTTATATTTAATGTACGTCTCTTTATGTAACTTGTGTTAAGTTTTTATATAGAAATGTGCTAAAAAATATAATAAGAACCATGCAAGCTGAACCCATTTAAAAACATAAATTGAAATTGTTACTTTATAATTTTATGCATGCAATGGGCTATTTTGCAGAAGATAAGCTGCGTATTTCCTTTATCATCAAAAAGTCATTTATAAAATTACATGATTTTTTTTTTTTTTTGTAAAAGAAGAAATAAACTACTTTTTTTAAAAAATTGAGATGAAATTTTGTTTTAAATATTTTAAAAAGATGTAATATATGTGGAAGACATTTAATGCAGTTTTTACTGAATGCTAATCTATGTTGTATAGATAATCTTAATTTAGGGTAGCATTTCGATAATGTCTAATATGTATAATTCACATTTATGACAAACTTAAATATCAGTATCTAATTATTTGTCTTGATTTTTTTTAGAGCCAGGTGTTATGCATGCTAGTATAAATTATAAAGCTGAATTTCCTCAAAATTTAATTGGAGTTGGCCAAAAATTACTAGCGTATCCTTTAAAAAAGTTTTAATATTTTAAAATATCTTATAAAAATTATTGTTTAGTTATTACACAAAGTATTTCAGTGTGAATTTTCCTTCATTTGTATTGCTTAGTTACATAATATTAGAACCAACTAAATGGTTTTATTGGAAAAAGAGAAATATTTGTCATATTCAAGTGATAAATCATCCATTATTGATTATAAATTTTATCTGAGATTAATTTTATTCAAAGTAGAACAATTTTTAAATAGATCTAGAACTAAACTTTTTTTTTGTCTCATAAAAGTAATATATATCTGTTTACAACAGAGGCAATTTTGTTTTACTAGCAATGTGTATTACATACTTTATTTTAAGCCTGTTTGAAGAATTCTCAGCTTTTTCTATGAAATGCTATTTTAAAACCAAAATCTAACAAAAAGATTGAATATTTCAGATAATTTTTTAAAAATGAGATTGTGAGTATATATTATGCATAGTTAATTACTTAAAACAATTAGCATGATAAGGTTTTATGATAAGAAACTTATCCTTTCAAATGTCCATCAAAATATAAAAAAAAGCTGTTTTCTGTTAAAATTTTTTTAGATAAGCCAATAAATAGATGAAAAATTTTAAAATCTGAGTTCTATCCTCAGGCTGGGCAAGGCTGACTCAGGCTTTCATCCCTTCAGTGGGTCGATAAAATGAGTACCAAGCTTGCTTGGGGACTAAGCACTAGGGGTTTAGAGCTTCAAACTGACCACCTGGTCGGGACATCTGCTCAGGCACCTCAGCGCCCAATGGTCATGCGTACTGAGATGGGCACAGTATGCCTTTGCCCTATAAATATAATGGGCTGTTGTGCCACTGGGTTTAGTTTAGTTTTAACTTCTGTATTTCTTATATTTTACATGTGCTGTTATAATACAAAAATTTTACATCTGTAAAAAGTTTAAGATTATTTAATCTTTAAAATGTAATGCATTTTGAAAAATTTACTGATTTTTAAAATCTTTTTCTCAGATAGTGATTGTACTTTCTAAGTATTAATTATTATTGTTATAATGATTAAAACAACTCATATTGATATTTTTACTTGATTATACTTTGTTGCCCTTTTAACAGCTGAGTGCTAAATTCTCTTTTGAGATTCATTTTTCAAATTTTAATTTAAATAAAAATAGAATAAGTTATTGAAATTGAATAAAATATTGCAAAATAATGTTTTCAATATAAATTGAACACATTTTTTTATTTTTCATAAATTCTTAAATCATAGCATTTTTATTAAATCTTATAAATATATTAAGGATTTCATATTCATTCTTTTAAAATGAAATACTAGTAAATAAATCATATTTTAGTGGAACAGTTTTGAAATTTTGTATTTTAATTATAGTGTAGGAGCATGTATGGAAACATTTCTATAACTGGTTAATGAATATTGCAGCATTTGTGTGGCAACAGTTTTTAATTTGCTAGAAATCAGTTTATGGGCTAATACATGAGTAGTCAAAAGATTTTCTTTTATAAATTATTCTTGATTCCATTTTTTAAGTAATTCAAAATCTCTCATTTTACTTTGAATTTAAACTGTTCATCTGTTTCATTTTGATTTTGTAAAAATAATTGAATTGTAGAATATGCAAAGTAGAATTAATAAGAAATATAACTTAACTAACATAGATACCCAAATGATAAAGGAGATGGAAGTGCTCCGTTATCAATCGTTCTTACAGAATTCCATGTTTTAGTTTTATTTCATGATAGGTGAGTATTTTTGTTTACATTATCTGTGCAATATTTTCTCTTTAATTGCACAAGTTTTTTTTTTTCTGCAGAGCTAGCACTCTTTAATAAAAAGAAATATTTTTCATGTTTGCATAAAAAAATAAGACTAACTACTCAAAATTAATTTTTTTAAAAAACATTCAAAGGTGGATAAAACATAAATGAGATTTTTTAATCAGTGGACAATACATAGATACTTGCCTTAGCAGCCATGTAAGTGTAAATAATCGTAATAATACTTTGTGCAAGTTATGTACAGTTAAATTAATCGCATATTTTTTATTCTCAATATATAGGTGCTAAACTTTTAATAAAAATTAAAATTGAATTTTAATTGCTCCTATTCTTTCAGAGTGTATAATTAATGCAGTATACTCCTATTCAAGTTATGCAATATATCATAGAGAACTAAAAGTTAAAGTAACATATTGATGCAATCACTATTAATAATATTCTTCTACATATAAGACTAGGACCTTGCTCAATCTGGTGTAACACAATTTTTTTGTAAAAAAGATCTCAAACATTCTTTCTGTAGTTTGTATATATTTTTTAACTTAATTAAAAGACTATAATTTTTTCTGGACTCCTTAAAGAAGGGTTTGGAGGAGAAATACTTTTGCATCAAAGGAATAAGTGGAAAAATTTGTGCACAATTGGCTGTATCTGATTACTTTTTATTGTATGGGGGGGGGGGGAATGCTTTAACCCCTTCTCTGTCGGAATTTTTTACAAATTTCTAACCCCCAAAAAACCATTTTTAACTGTACGATTTAATGTATATTCTATCCTATAGTGAAAAATGCAAATTATTTTTATCAGCAAGCAGTTTTTTACTTGTTTTATAGTTGGAAAAATATGTGATATCCTACTACTCTGTGGTAATCTAACTACTCTGTGGTAATATATATAATATTAATTCTACTGCTTTGAGATGTTTAATTAAATTTCTAAAAAAATAATAACAAAAGTATTTGGAATAATTTATTTAAAAAATATTTTGGCAAGTAGTACCATACCGTTAAAACAGCATTATAATTTTCCTTGGACATCAGAGCATAAAAATCACATCACAAAACCAAAATAATGCATTACATATTATTATTTGCTTACTTAGTCAAAGAAAATTTTGATAATAAGTATAAAAAATATCTTGAATAGTTTTTTTGTTGAAATTTTAACACATATCATGAGAGTCATTAGATGTTATTAGTGTTTGATTCCAGGCTGGAAATCTCACTGCGATAATTGTGATGAAAGTAATACTAGTTGCGCCATCTCATAGAAATATTCAAAAATACAAAAATATCACAGAAATTAAAGGGATGTTTAAGTAGCGACGAATTCAGTTTTAAGAATAAAATTTTTCTTTGCATTACAGCCCATGTGACGCCGGCATAATGGGCACAGAAACGCCAAATGTATGACATGCAATACTGACAGAGAAGGGGGTTAATACACTGGAAGAAATGTGTAGTTCTTAATGGAGGATATTTAGAAAAATAATATTAGCATAATTTTGTTAATAATATTTCAGAAAAAATCTTTTTAAAAAGTATTATTTATATTTGCTGTTTATTATTTATATTATACTGTTATAAATTGTTATATCTCCTTCTTTAACATTGCTGTCATTGCTTTTACATAATTTTTCATGATTCTTAGTATTTTATATTTTTGACAGGGTAAAAGTTATCTCTGTATTAAATGAACAATTAGTATTTGAAGACTTCTTTTCTGAAGTAAGTATTATGTATTTTTTAAATTGTGGTTCTTTTTAAAACTGGCATGTGTTTTTCAAATATACATATACTTGATAATCTTTACTTTTGTTTTTTTTTTTGTCGGAAAAGAAATATTTTAAGCATTGGTTATATCTTTTTGAATATTACAGCATTGGTTATTGATATCTTCGCTGATTGTTTAAAGATATGTAATAAAATTATTAAAGCTCTAACTCCCTTTTAATTTATTTCTCTTATTACATCACATCAGGTGCTCTAAAAATGAAGTATCTGATTCTTCACAATGCATTACATTCTTACGCTTCTTTTTTTCTATTCTTTTTTTCTTCATAAACTATTTGGAATGTTTTTGGTGTCTATTTTTCTGTAAATAAAACTTTTAACAAAAACAAGAACAAATAAATTTTAAATACATTTTAAATTTGTTGCTCTTATTTATTGTTTGTTGTATTTGTTTTGATAGACATATGGTTCTCTAAAAGGCTTAATAAAAGATCCTGAGAAAGGGACTATATGGGCTTATTCTGACATGGCCATTTATCGATATAGAATAACTGGAGAAGATAGGTGAATATTTATAAATATATTAATTACTGATGTTATTTAATAAATGTAATATGAATTACCTTTTTCATTTATATTTATCTTGTTTCCAGGTATATTTGGGAAGTATACTTAGATAAAAATGAATATGGTCTTGCTAGGAAATATTGCAAGGTAAAAAAAGTTCATTTCTAATTTATATATACACCTTTTGAAAAATAATTATTTTAAAGAATTATGTTTTTAATTTGCTGCTTTCCTAATTTATAATCAAGTTAGCCTTTTTTTTTTTGAAAAAAATTAATGTTGAATAGTTTTCCTTATTAAAATGTTTATTAAAGGAAATATTTAACTAAAATTAATAAATATATTTATTTACTTTGTTTATTTTAATTTTTATAGGGTGATCCAGTAAAGATTGATAAAGTGCTAACAAAGCAAGCAGATAATTTATTTAAACAAGAGAAGTATGAGATTTGGTTTTCTTATTTTATATTATCTTTTTTTAAGTATTAAATCTATTTTAAGGGCAAATTCTTTTAACACTGTGAAGTCTATCACTAAGACTTCAATATATAATAATACAATATATAATGAACACTTATAAATCTAAAGGTTTTTATGTCGAATTACTTTTTAAGATTCATATTTTATATTGATTTTCTTTAAATTGTGAAACAAATGTATTTATATTAAAAATTAATTAGTAAAAACTTTTCAAGTTTATTTTTTGTCATTCTACTATTTAGCTGATTTTATTACCATTTAGCAACATTTATGATTCCTTTTAATCAGAAATTATTTAGTACTTTATTAATTAATTACCATAGAATTTAAATATGTTAGTACATATTTACTAAAATGTTCAGTTAAGTTATTATTAGATATTTACTAATTTTAGGATAAATTATTTTAATGTAGTCTTGTTTTTAAATCTCAATTTAAGTACTTACCAACATGATATTTTTAGTTTATATTTATTACTTTTTTAAAATTATTTAATTCTAAAACTATAAATTTTGAACAATTTTGTTGCTGACACATTTATTTTTATAGATATGAAGAAAGTGCTGTGATATATGCTCAAACACATACATCATTTGAAGAAATAGCTCTGAAATTTTTAGAAGCTCGACAGGAGGGAGCACTGCGAGAGTTTTTAATAAAAAAACTCATGAGCCTTAAAAACCAAGACAAAACACAAATTACCATGATTGTCATGTGGTTGATGGAGATATACTTAAATGAATTGGGTGTCCTCCGTACTTCAGGTAAACAAACATCCCAGAAATTTAAAGATCTTCAAGATGAATTTCGTAGTTTGCTTAAAGACCCTAGAATAAAGGTGCGAATATTTATTACAAAGTTTTACATTACAAATATTTTCAGGTATTTTTTTAAGATTGCAACATTTTCTGTATTTGCTTTACAGGATTGTGCATCAAACAATCGAAGTGCCATATACAACTTAATGTCCAATCATGGGGATGAAGAGAACTTAATATTTTTCACAAATCTAATGAAAGGTAATTTGTTTTTTCATAAATTAATTTTATAAGGTAGTTTAGAATAGGATTTACTTCTATTAACTCCTACAAATATATTATTAACTCTTTTAGAATTGGTTTTTTATTAACTGTCAGTCATGTTTCAAATCTCTGGGGTTTTTTTTCTAATTTTTTTCATATTAATTTTTTTTCAGTGTCTGATTGTTAAATTTTCATTTTTATATTTTATATATGAGTAAAAGTTTCAATTTTTTTTTAAAATCTGTCTTTTTTAAATGTATTTTTAGATTTTGAGAAAGTAATACAGTACAATTTGCAGCACAAGAATTACAGAGCTGCTTTAAATGTTCTTACGGAGCATGTGAGTAAAATTTCGTTATTGTATAAAGTACATCATGCAGAAAAATGGAACTTCATTTTTTAAAATTGATTTATATTTGTTCATGTTTTAATTTTTTTTTTTTAAAGCTTTAACTCCATTAAAAAAATTTGTTTTTGCTAGAAATTAACTCAGCTAAAAAAAACTTAGTTAAAATTATTTGCAAAACAGATTAAAAAATGAATTTTTTATATGTTTCTTGACAAGAATCAATTGTTTAAAACTTATTCTAATTTTGGTGCTATGTAGAATGGCATAATTTAAAACGATAACCTTAAATAGAAAATTTTTAAGCATCTTTTTTAAAAAATATTTTATTTTTTAATTTAAATATATTTATTCTATGTGTGAGTGTAATGTATTGCATTCAAGACAGCTATTTCAAAAATGCATAATAATTTTGATACATTCTCTATTTTGTTATAAAAGTAATTTTTGTAACTTATTTTTTATAAAATATTCTCATATTTTTGTAATACCAGGAAGCAGAGAATATTTTTTTACTCCCTTTTCCTAAAATACTTATACTCTTAATACTTTTAGGGAAAATAGAAACTGAGAAATTATACTCTACTCCTTGTATGTTATTATAATATATCAAGTAGATTATTTCATCCTTTTATCACTTGAAAAATACTTTCATTCCCACTTTTCTTAGAAATATTGATATTTATTAGCAATTTTTTGGCTTTTTTATCATCTGGTGTCAATAAACATTTTGATTGCAAGGTCCTAAAATAGATGGGTAATTGTTAGCCCAAAATTATAAAAAGAAATTTGATAACAATCTGTGTTATCTTTAACATTAACTTTTCAAAATAAATAACCAAATTAGATAAATTTATTTTTCTTGTCCTCTTAGAAAGCAGAATTTTTTTCAAGTTAGATGTATCAGACAAGGCAATAGAAGACTAATAGTTTGGTAGGCTCATTTTAGTATTGGCTGCTGAAATATTCTGAGCTGTTGATGGGGAAAATGATGAGTTGTTTCTGCATAACTAGTAATAGTTCAATGGTGAATGTTGTGATTTATTATGAATAATTATGCTTCATTAGAAATTTTTGAAATTAGTGATAGTTTTAGTAAAATTTATATTACTGCTTTTATGTTGCCACTGGCCACAAAGACATTTATCATAGGATGTAATTAAGTTTGACATGTTGCTGTATATAGTGAAAGAAGTTCTAAGATTTAAACTACCTGTATCAAGAGAACTTTTTTAGTATTGTAATTTATGTTCTTCTGTTAAAATTTCATAAAATAATCAAGATTTCACAAATCACTGGGTAATTTGAATTTGAAAAAATATTTAGTGCACAGTGAAGGAATAAAAATAGGTACTTATGATTGATCGCAAGAATCGCCTACTTTATTATTAACTTGCCAAATTGGCAACCCTGATTCCTATGTGTCATACACACTGAATTGGCAACCAGGTGCTTCGTTTCGTATAATGTCGCCAATAGGTTGCGATAATACGTAAGTACCTAGAAATATTTTAAGTAATATGCAACATTTTAAACGTTGACCGCATAAAATTTTTTTTAGCAAAAAAAAAATATTCTTGGTTTAAATTAGGAAAACTAATTTTCTATGTATTTCCCCCCTTTTTTTTAACAGGAATTCTTAAATGTTATGTAATTAATAAGCAAAGAATTTTAAGTGTAAATAAAATATGCATGGATCAGCTAATTTTATGTAACTTTCAATTGTTTTTAGCTTATGAATTTTGTACATTAATCATCGTTTATAGATATTACTTTTATCAATAAATATCTATCTTTTCCTTTTTTATGTTACTCTTGTGAATAATGCTATTTTTTTCTCTTAGAGTCGTCCTGAGTTATTTTATCAATTTTCACCTGCCTTAATGCAAACAAATCCTAAGGAAACTGTTGATGCTTGGATTACTCAAGATCGTAAGCTAAATCCAGTTCAATTGATTCCTGCCTTGGTTCATTATGATAATAAGAAGGACCCAAGACAGGTATCATGACATTTTATCATACAGTTTTGAAATTTTTCACTTCTAAATATATTTTATGTGCTCTTTTCTAATTCAATAATTTATTCTCATGAGTGAGTGAGTGAATATTAACGTTGCACTGTTCAGCTACACGAGGGCTTTTTGCGGCGGACTTCATAATTTTGAACCATGGTCAAGTGACGAGGATGATACCTGAGCTGGCACCCTCCTCTCCTAACTACCACACCACATCAATGGGAGGATGTTTGAGCTCTCAACAGATTTAATGTGCATTGCACCCCTACATGGCAGGTCTTTAATGGTACTGGGCTCGAACTCTTACATGCCAGCTATAAGTCTGATACCTTGACCACTAAGCTACAGCGGCCACCACTTTATTCTCATGTTACCAATCATTAGCAAGGCACAATGCATTTTTAAATGAATTTTTTATTAATATTTATTACATGTCTTTTTGCAACTAATTTAAATTTCTGAATGAATCATTATTGTAAGTTATACAACATAACAGCAACAATAGCAAGGTATAATATGATAATGTTTCTGTAGGTTTTGAAGCATCTTTAATGGATATGGAATATATTTTATAAAAGTTAACTATTCAGTGAAGGAACTGCAGTAGCAGAGAGGTCGTGTTTGCAAAATCATAGTAATCATTGTTGTTGTCCAATGGAGGCTTGAGTCTTGATACAACTGAAGATCCGCTGTCTAGTGGTTCGATACATGTTAAATCTGTTGAAATTTAAAGTCTTCACATTGATGGGGTGTGGAAATTTGGAGATTGTTGTACCAGCTTAAATACCACCCTCATCACTTGACAGTAGTCCAAAAATTATAAAGTCCATCACCAATATCCTTGGTATTGTTTCTAAGTGTAACATTAACTATCAGTCAATTAAAGGAAGTATGCATATTGTAGCATTTTATTCTTACTAAATTTACTTACTTATCTTTTATTCTCTTCATATATTTAGTATATTTTATTCTTACTAAAAATATACTAAAATAATCAGAGCTGCAATAGTTTTTGTTTGAAACAGTTTTGTTTTAAAAATCCCAACTAATAATTAAATAATTATAATGTTTTTTTTTTTTTGTGTTTTAAAAGTTTTCACTTGCTTATGTTAACTACCAATAAAATATAAAACATTTTACAAAGCAGTTTTAAAAATAAACTTTTTATACTTATTCAGTTTGCTGAATAATTTTAAAATAACTACATTATTAATTTTAAAAAAAAATGTAAAATTTATTAAGATATATTAAATTAGAGCTCCATACATCAAAACTGATGATTCTAAAAAAATAATCATTGTTGGAATACATGTAATAACTCAAATTTTTCTTTTGAGGAATTTTATTTCATATTGGTCTTGAGCCCTGCAGGACTTTGTGTGATAGTTAATTTATAGTTTACCCTTCTTTTTGGGAATAACCACAATTTTATCTACTTATAAGCTACCATGTTTGTATTTTTAAAACAAGATGATGCACTTTTGCATCATCTGCATACTTTGACCAAACATAAAAATCTTTACCAGAAATCATATGATTTTAAAAGCATCCGTGTGTTGAAACCTTTAAAAGTCTTTTTTCCAGAGAAAGCAAAGAATGCTTTTGTGAAATGTCTTAGATATTTGCAATACCTTTGCTAGACTTGTGAACATATTGATCAAACCCTAGATAACTGGAAAAATGTTGCTTGGTCAAATGAATCTCACTTTCAGTTGGTAAGTATTAATGGTAGGGTTTGAATGTGGCACAGACCCTAAGTGACCATAAACTCAAGTTATGAATAAGGCTTCTGTACAAATGGTAATGATTCCATAATGAATATGCCATTTTAACATAGTAAGAACTGATTCCTTGGGTTAAACCTACCAGTTTATTGACCATAAGTTGTTTTGTTCTGCTACTTTTAATCCATTTGCAGCCATTCCTATATTTCATTAACCTAAACATGATGAAACTTTCCAGGATTTTTTGTCATCAAGTCTGAAATATTTGTTTCATCTTTATGTATTTAAATTTATAAATGTAATGGTTCCTTCTAATATCCTTTTAAATAACTTAATTCTTTGGTTCAGTCCTTCAGAAAAACTGTTTAATTATTTTAAATAGCTATTTGCCTAACGGGAACCTTTTAAATTACATCCATCCACCCATTCAGGTCATGTCATTTCCTGTTCAGTATAAAAAGTGAGATCTCTGAAAATTCCGTCTTTCTGTTCTTTGTCCTTAATCATGTAGCCGGTTGCATTGTGTAGTGTCTTCGCTTTCTTTGTTCTGTGTTGTGTTGTTTTATCTGTTTTATGTTTAATATGTGTATGCTTCTGTGGTTCAAGATGTGCAATAAATAGATTTCCTGCCATAAAGGACTGCCTCATCAATATCAACAAATATAAAACATCAACAATCATAAAAAATGGATCTAATATTAAGAAATCCCCTTCCACCAGCCACGTCTTTACATATATGTACAGAGTGATTGATAAAGAAGTATATACTTTCCAGATGCTGTAAAACAGTAACAGTTACAAACAAGCACCACCTCAGTGAATTGTAAGGTAGACATACAGTAGAACGTTGTTTATCAGAATCAATTGGGACCATACACTGTTCGGATACGCGATTGTTCAGATAACTGAAAACCGAATGCGATCCATGCAGTATATGAAACCGGACATTATACGAATATTGAAAATCATCACTTGTAGGAAACGGGCTTGAAGAAAAAGCAAAACAGGTGCAAAATGTCTCAATTTTACCTGTATTGTGGAAAATAATCAATTATTTTTTGCTGTACCATTATACATCTTCGTTTTTTGCTGCAAGGTTTCTGATTCTCTTGAGCAGCAGCAGTAATTGATTAGGACAGCACTCTGATTGCTGTTCATACCACTCCATAGCTGTCTCTAATGCAGAAAACGCGTCAACTTTGATGGACCCTTGCTACTTTCATTGTTGTTGCTCTCCTCATCTTCATCTGTTTCATCTTTGACAGAGTCGGATTCTTCTTGCACAGAAGTCACAATCTTGTCATCATCTAGCATTTGAAATCCACAGACTTCGGCATCGCTTCACTTTCTCCCTTCACAAAAAGGTTCAATATTTCAAGTTTTGTCTTTATGTTCAAGACATTGCGCTTCCGTTTTGAATTCGAAGCCATAGCAGTTCACTACTCAACAAAGGGCATGTATACACCCCTCACTTGGAAACAAACTGACCTAATATTCCACGAAGATGTTTACCAAATCACACAACTGAAATTCCCGAAATATCCTTCACATTGGGTTTTCATGTCACTTTTGGTGTCATGTGAAACAACTGTTGAGCATTGCACAGTTCGAAAACATATTCATATACAGTACATGTAGTTGGAAAAAAAAAAACTGGTTCGGATATTTGACGCTCCAGATAATAAACCTTTGGATAAACAACATTCTGCTATACTCTTAAAGAATGTGTTTAGGCCCTGATGGGAATGACGTAAGCAATAGAAGTGGTGTTACACGACTAGTAAATCAAAATGGCACGGTGTTTGCAGTGGAGAAGGATTTTTGTGTTATTGAATGGAATCCGCAACTGCTGTGCAATGGCAATTTCAATCACAATGCAGAATAGAACCTTCAACTAGAAAATCTGTCCAACAATGGAATGAAAAGTTTAAAACTATGGGCTGTTTGCGCAAAACTAAAAGTTCTGGATGAAGGTGAAACAGCGCATCACAGCTGTTATCAATGGACTTGATACCTTAACGTCCATTTGGGTCGCAATGGAGTAACGGCTAGATGTATGTTGATGTGACTAAGGTTTCACACATAGAACATCTGTGACTGTCTCTAACAAAATTTAAAATAGTCTCAAACAATTCTGTTACAGGTGACATGATATCTTACATTGTTCTTGATTTATAGGGCATTGAAACTGTATCCTTCTTCATGAATCACCCTTTATATATGCATATATATACTCTCTGAGTATATATATGAGTGAGTATATATGCATATATATTAAGTATATATTGAGTGAGTATATATGCATATATATACTCACTCAATGACTTGCTCACTGTCTTTGTTTCTATTCACTTGAAGTGTTTCATAATTTTTTTAAAAAAAGTAAAACATTAACTTTATTTGATGATTGTTTATGTTATTCTTACAATTGTTGTAGAGTTATTGTTTATATTTAAAAAGCAATTTTTTGGTGATTCTTTAACAGGGAAGTGAAGCTATACGATATTTGGAGTATTGTGTGGATAAAATGGGAGTTAGAGATCAAGCTATACACAATTATTTATTAACTTTGTATGCAAGACTTCAAGAAACAGAAAAACTCATGACTTACTTGCAAAGACAGGTAATGCCATTTTTATGTAAATATTGTTATGGACAATTTCATTATTTGTTTGTTGTTTTGTAGTTAATTCTGTATTAAGTAATATATTTTAAAATTATCTTTCTGTGAGTTAGTAAGTTTTGCTTCAAAATAATTCAATAAAACTTGAATATAAATTGAGCATTTTTAAAATTTTTTTTTGTATGATTAAATTTTGAATTAGACGTGACTTATTAAAATTTTTTTAAAGGAATTTTAATCAATATACCTATACAACTTTTTTTTCTAACCTGATGATATTTAAAGAAATACATTAGAAAGGAGACAAACTACATTATTTTTTATTCTATAGGATGAGACACTGGTTCCTTATGATCAAAAATATGCATTGCGTATTTGTTCAGAACTTCCTGGTCTAGAAAAAGCTTGTGTGCATATTTATGCTACTATGGGTCTATATGAAGAAGCTGTTGATTTAGCTCTAAAGGTTAGTGTCTTTTGTTATAAGTAGTATCTTTTATTAAATAATCGAATGCAATTTATGTAATTGTAAATTTGTAATTTAAAATAAGATTCACATTATTTATTTATTTATTTTTTGTAAATCAAATTAAAAAGTAAATTTTTTTAATATTTTTGTTACATGAAAAATCATAAACAATATTTTATAAGAATTATTTGTAAAACTTTGGTTATTGGCATTGAATCATTTATTTTACTTTTCACATTCCTTAAAATTATAATTTTGTTAAAAAATCTGTGAACTTTTTAGGTCAATATCAAGATTTAAAAATATACATTGTTTTTCATTCATATATAGACTCAAATTTCTAAAAAGATATTCAATACTTTTTAATATTTGAAATAATTTTAGATTTTGTGATTCAAAATAGATTAAACTTCCTTTTTATGTGAAACTTTTTATGTGGTCATTGTGGATAGAATTTAAATATTTATAATATAAATATTGTACTACGTTTTTTTTTTATAGGTTGATATTGATTTAGCTAAAGAAAATGCAGATCGACCAGAAGATAATGATGATCTTCGAAAGAAATTATGGTTGAAAATAGGTATTGAAAACAAACATGCTATAAAAACTTTTTGATGGTAATTAGTTGATTGTATTTTGTATTAAAGAATCAAGAATGTTACTTTGAGGTAGGAGAGGGCTTTCAGAATTATACTTTTCATACATAAAATGCATAAATTTTTTTTTTTTTTAAATAGAAATGATTAAACTAATTTTTGCTAATAACTTTGTTATTAATAAAAAACATGAAAATAAATATTTATTTCATGCACTGTTTCCTTCACCATAATTATAACATTATGTAATTTTAATCACAAATTCTCTTTCTATTACATTTTCTGGGTAACACTTTAATATTAAAAATGATACTTAACTAAAACTGCCTGATAACTCATTAAAAAAAAAAAAATTCTCTCCCTTTCTTTTTTTTGTTGCTATTTTTTATCTTTTACCATGACAGTAATGTGATGATTTATATTCTAATTTTTAATTTTTCTTCAGAGTTTTAAGAATATATATCTTGCATTGATCATGTTCATAGAAAATAGTCCATTTATTTATAATTATTAAAAATTGCATGTGATTTTATTACGATTTTCTTTAAAAGAATGTCACACAAACAAGTTTTACAGAATTTTTACTTCTATGTATAGAGCATGGGTGGCAACCCAAATGGCCTCGTGGGTCACTTTGAAAAACGTTATAATCCAATGGGCCCCATAAAAAATATACATTTTAATATTAGATTTGGACCCATTACAAACATTTATTGGAGTGAAAATTTAAAATAGATTAATATATTATTATTGTATTCATTGTTTTTCATGTATACAAACATAGATAATATAATAATAATAATGCAGTGATCAAATAATTTTTAATTTACTTAATTAGTTAGAAATTTTTTTTAAACTCTTTCACTTAGTTTTGCAAGTCAATCTCAATGCATGTATTTACGTATCATAATCAATGTTGCAGGTTTTTGTCAATTAAGTTTGATCACGATTTATGTTAAGTAAATTTCAATTAAAAAAAAACAGATTCACAGTAATACAAGCAATGTGATAAAATAGAATCATTTATGGGATTTATTTGTTAAAAAAATTCTAAAAATAAAAATATTGTATAAAATAGTCACATTTTGTAAAGTTTTAATGCATCTTGCAGGCCATGGGATGGCCACTCCTTGTATAAAGTATTGAAATCTAACTTATAATTTAAATTTTGAATTATTTCTTGCTACATCATTTTGCTTTATTTTGTTAGATTTTTAATAAATTTCGTTCTTTTGTAATAAAGCAGATTTTCCATTTTCTCTGTAGCAAAACATGTTGTTGAAAAGAAAAATGATATCAAGAGAGCTATGGAGTTTTTACAAGAATGTGATTTAATCAAAATAGAAGACATTCTTCCGTTTTTTCCAGATTTTGTTACTATTGATCATTTTAAAGTAAGTGTAGTATATATTTTATATCTCTGAATCAAATCTTATGTGCATAATTTTGTAATATATAGAAAATTAAGTTTTTTTGTGAATTTTGTTTATTGCAGGTTTCTTAATTTTTTAAATGTTTTTATTGATTTGTTTGCTTGTTTTTGCTTAAAGTTTTTCCTATTAATGAAAATGCAGTGAAACCTTTTCTATATTTTACATTTATTCTTTTTATTAATAAAGGATGCCATTTGTACATCATTACAAGAATACAACCAGCATATTGAAGGTCTAAAAGAAGAAATGGAAGTTGCAACTCAAAGTACGGAAGAGATAAGAGGTGAAATACAAACATTTAGAAACAAGTAAGTCTTTGTTCCTGCTTTATTTGTGTTTTACAGCAATTCTCATTTAATTGTGTTTCAAAAATTGAGATGATAAAAAGTTTTAATTGTATGAAATAGTTGCAATGTTAGAGAATGAATCGGATCTGTATCTTCAAAGTGATTAAATCTTTTTAAAATGCTTTAAATTTGTGACTCTCAAAAATTTAAATTTTTGTAAAGATTTCATTTTTTTCTCTCCTTTTATTGAAAACATAAATACAACTATATTTCCTTAACAATAATTTATATTATTAAGACAATTACTATATATATTTTTGAATATGACTTTTAAAGAATGTACAGTGTAAATATATTTACAATTATATAGTTAAATTATTTTGTAAATAATATATTTTAACTTAAAATAGCTTTGCATGAATTTCCTAGAAGCATTGGAATATTTTATGTATGTTTGTTGAAAGTCATCATAATTTATCTTTTGTATCATTTCACATAAAAATGTTTAACTTTTAATTTTGTCTCTTTTCATAAAACATATTTGCATTTACAAATAAAAATTTTAACAAATTTATTTGTTTTTAATGTTAAGTTTATGACAAATTACTTCTAAATTCATAAATTCAATATTTTATCTTATAGCCCATTTAGTGGAAAAATTTATTAGTTTAAGGATCATAACTTTATATGACAAGCCCTTAAAAAACTATTTTTTATCTTTATGTTCATTATTTTGTGCATAATTTGAACATTTTTCTTTGTTATTATTACGTATTTAAGTAAAAGAAAATTTTTTGTATGATTAATGTTAATGAAAAAATAATGTACATCACAATTTTTTAAAAAAATTAATAATGTTTCAATATTTTTGTGAGCTTAATATTTTTTGAGGACTTAATAATGTCTTTATTTGCAGACATTCTATGGTAACTGCTCAAGAAAAATGTGCATCTTGTGGCTATCCTATTATGGGTCGCTCTTTTTATTTATTTCCATGCAAGCATGTTTTCCATTCCATTTGTATGGTTGCAGAAGTATGTATTCATTATTTGGCTTCCTAATAAATTTTTTTCTTGGGTATGTTGAATGAAAATGTTTAAGTTTACAACAAAATTTTATTTGTTTGATGTATGTAGAAAGTATATGTACACTTATATTTTATTCATAAATCATATCCAAAAGTATTTTCATGTTAGAAAATTATATAAAGGTATATCTTTGAAAGTGATGTGAGATGTAATTTTATTTAATATCTCAAATTATATTGATTTAGTGTGGTATAAAAAGGAATTTGTTATTAAAGTGTCAAAAAATTTTAAAAAATGAAATTATCTGATAAATATAATATTGAGGACAGAACATGCTAAAATATTTGTACTAAATTTTCTTAAATTTTTGTAGTAATTTAATCTGTAAGTTATATCTGTAAAGAAATCATATTAAGATATGTCTTGAAATAAATTATAGTTAAAAAAACACCCTTTTATAGTTAAAAAAAACTAAGTTGTAACTTAATCTATTAGTTGACAAATATGGAATTAGTCACCAAATCTGGAAATGTGGGATCTGAAAATGGGAAATCGTTAATTCTGAGGATCCTGATCAGGATAATGGAACAAAATTATTAAATTATTGTATTATCATCAGTCCCGGACAAGTGAGCAAAATTTCGAATTAATCTGACCTTTTAAAGTAGGTAAAAATCGATTTCAAATATTCTGTTACATTCAAGTGAAGCTTGTAAAAAGGTGTTAAAATACTTCAAATAATTAATAAAAATTTTAAAAAACTTTTAAATTGTATGTTGTAATGGTAAAGAAGCAAAGTTGAAAGAAAAAAAGATATTTAATTAGATTAAATTGTACGAAAATTTATGCGACATCTGTTGAATTATTAAATTCAATTTCTCTTTTATTTTATGTTTTAATCTGTTTCAAAAAATATATTTTTTGATCAAAGCATAGTAACTTATTTCTTTTTGTTTCTATTTCCATTTTTAAAATTACATGTAAATTAATTATTAATTAAATAAGTAAATTTCATCAGTTTATTAAATAAATATTGTGTTATATAAAAACATCTCATTCGAAATTAAAATTTAGTTATTAGTTAAATTTTTGTTCACAATAAGTTTGCTTGTTTGAAATTTTAAAATTTAAAGTTTGAAATGCTATTTGTGTTTAATCTACCATTATAAGTATGATGATTCAACTGTTCTGAATATTTTAATTAAATTCATTTTTTTCTCTACAAGGTATTACCTCATCTTACTCCTACTAAAATGAATCGTGTATCAGAAATTCAAAGACAGTTGGCTGCACTTGTTGGGCAAGAAGATTCAGCTTCTATATCTTCTCAGTCTTTGATGTCTGCTAATATTAGTACCAAAGATAGACTCAATGTAAGTGCAATATTAAAAGTTAAATAAAATATTGAAAAGGGAAAATATTTATTTTGAATTAATAGTTTAATATTTTTACCCCTCTGTATCATGCTGTTTAGCCTTTACTTTGAATTATTGTAAATATATCAAATTAAATTGGACTTATTAAATCATGATTAAATTAATAAAAAATATTTCATACTGAGTTCTAATGTGGCACATTGTAAGATAGACCCAAGTGGCTGCGATAGCCTCATGGTGAAGGTAATGGACTTGTTGCCGGCGTGTCATGAGTTTAAGCCAAGTACCACTGAAGACCCGCTGTGTAGAGGAGCCATGTACATTAAATCTGTTGTGAACTCAAACTTCCTTCCATTGGTGTGGTAGTTAGGAGATGAGAGTGCCAACTCAGGTGTCATCCTCATCACTTGACCATGGTTCAGTAGCCAAAGCCGTTACCAAAAGCCCTCGAGTAGATGAATAGTGTGATGTTAGTATTCACTCACTCACAGTAAAATTACCCAATCACTATATGGATCTTGTTGATAATTTTTAATCTTATTTAGAACAAAATTTGATAAAAAGAAGTGCAGAAAAGTATTAAAATTAAATAAAGTGGGTGTTAAATTTTGAAATTATAAAATTTAGTCTAGAGTTTGATTTTTAAATTCTTTATAAAAATTTAGACAAGTGTGTAGGTAATTGTTTTATCTCATTATTTTTGCTTTACTTCTTCTGTTAAAAATTGACTACTTTGAAATATTATATGATCAAAATTTCTTTGTTTTATGCTCAGGCTGAACTTGATGATCTAGTTGCTTCAGAATGTTTATATTGTGGAGATATAATGATAAGGTAAGTGAATTAAATTTTCTTTTTCCAATAAATTATTTTCCATTCAGTATTTAAAACACAATTTATCTTTCTATTTTTTATGCAATTTTTAGTCTTTTTTTAGAAAACAATTTCAAGCTTTAATTTTAAGAATTAATTTTTTTATTATTTCTCTTAACTTTTGGTATGTTGTGATTCATAAAAGGATGTAAGGAAAAAAATACTTAATTGTCCTGGTGATCTCACAAGACAGCATCAAAGCTTTTAGGAAAAAAATTAATGATTGTTTGGGAGATCTTGACCAGTTATGTGCGCAATGCTGTAGTACTATTTAACCTTGAAAATATGTCTCTTTCTGAAGCTAAAAAGTTCTGGGCATGCATATTATGATTTATTAGCAAATTTACCTTTTAAAACTGTAACTAAAAAAAATTGACCTAACTTTGGAATTAGAAAACACATTGATTTGCATGTTAGGTATTCAATATAAAATGTAGATTCTCTTGAAAAATTTATTCTATTAAAATGTTTAAATCAAGAAATAAAAAGAGATATAATACAAAAATTTCAAAATGTAACAATTATTTTATGTGATTGCGAAATATTTCTCAGATTTTTTAGTTACTATTTATGATTTTTTTTTAGCTTTTTCTTAGTTCTCTGTGTTAATGTTAATCGTGATGTGTTATTGAGCACTGAAAATATTTGAAATTAAATTGTTCTAATTATGAAAAATATAAAAACAGAATCAAGTCATGAGTTATATCACTTATGGGAACCACTAATTAAATCACAGGAGAAAAAATATTATGTAAGGCAAATTATAAAATGTCAAGCTTAAGATAAAAAAAAAAGATGTATTAATAATAAATAGCAGCTGATAATTATTTTGTGAAATAAGAAGTGGCTGTGTTTTAAAATTAAAATAACACAATTTAAAATAATTCTTTAAAAAATAATTCATCTATCCACATATGCTTTAAATCTTATTTTTATAATATAATAAGAGATATTCAAGGGGATATTGAGAAATTTTTATTTTACACATTTGTCATTTTGCAGATTTTTTAAAATTATTATTGCAATACCATGAATATTTTACATTTCACCAAAAATATATATATTTGAAATATATGTTGTTTAGTAGAAGTAGAGCTCCACAGATTTATGAAAAGCTTTAATGCTGAAAGCAAGGGTCTGTCATTTTTTTTTTTTTTTTTTTTTGCTGAGTTTATATGTATACAGTTGAACCTTGATTTAGCAAAATCATCAGGACCGAACATTTTGAATGTTAAATCAGGGTCCAAACAAAATAAAATTTTTTTTTGCATTTACCTTTTGGAAATTTTACTATAAGAAACTACACACAAAAAATGTCCATTGTTAGAAATTTTACTCTTTTTCATTCTACAGCTAAAAATACTATTAGTGAATTCTTAAGCACCAATTAATTGGAAATTTTAAAATACTTACTAACAGATGTTTGGCAATCTTTTTGATTCCTGACTCGAAAAAGTTTTATTTTGACTTTATGCACAGAAGAAAATATTGCGTCATTTACATCCTTCTGCGTGAGGTATGTTTTCACAGTTTCCAAACAATGTAAAGCATTAGAAAATGTAATGGTTTTGATAAGAGTTTCATTATAAATTTATGCATCAGAATTACTATTCATCGACTCTGACAAATCAACAGTTTCCTGAACTTCAGTTGCGCAGATAGGCAGTCCATCATCAAATGTGCAACATGATTGTTAAATCTTTAAATTTTCCCATGTTGTGGAGTGGGATGAGATAAAAGAAATTTCCTGTCCTATCCAAAACTCACACAATATGTTGCACTCATGACTTGTCTGTACCTGTTAAGTCTAATAATGTTCTGCACCCTTGCCCATTGATTGGTTATTTTCAAGAAAATTTTTTTTGTTTTTATTCCAGTCAACAACAACAACAACAAAATTCTCAAAAAATGTCATTTGAAAAGAAATAAAATTTTTTCTAACACAAACTAATAAATTTTTTTTTTAGATGTTGAAATAATTTATTATTTTTGGGTTTATTATTCGTTAAATAGGGGTTCGTTTAATCAGGGTCCGACTGTATATATATTATGACATCTGAGACCAATAAAATAAAAGATAATATATTTTTTTTGCTGTCTAGAACTTAAAAGGATTTTGAAAATAAAAAAAAAGCTATGTGAATAATTTTGATAGTCAAAAGTTTTAAAAAAGTAAAATGTTGTTGAAATAGATATTTTGGTAATCAGAATATTTTTTTTTTATTAATAGGTCCGTCGACATTCCTTTTCTGAATATGTCTGATTATTCATCAATACTTAAAAGCTGGGAATGATTATTATTGAACTTTCTTTTTTGACTGCAATGTGATTATTTTTTCAGAAGCACGCTTGGTCAACTGCGTAGTGTCATATTCAAATGTAAATATATAAATATTTAAAGTGATTGTTTTATAATAAATATTTTTGATTTTTTTCCATACTGTTGAAAGATGCATTGATTTTTTTCTCTTTAATACAGTAACAAAATCTTTGATTTTAGATTTTAAAAGATATTGGAGAAAAACAATAGTTAGAAATTTTTATATAAAAAACTGCTAATTAATATCTGGAATGTTTACAATGAATAAAATTTGGTATTAATGAAATTAATTATGCACTTTCAATTTATATACTAAGATTATTGAGTGTTTAACACTCAGTAATCTCAATATATAAATTGAATAATTATGATTAAGTAACTATCTTTAACCACAATTATTGCTACTGTATGCTTTGAATATATTTATTTCAAATATATGGATCAGTGGTACACACAGACTACTTTCATGAAAGTGGTTATATTTCTTTAAAACAAAAATGAAAATCTTGAAATGTAATCTTTATGCTAAAAATTAAAAATTTGTTTATCTATGGGAAGGGTTTGAACCCTCAAAACCCACCCTGTGTATGCCATTGATACAACAAGGATTTAGAAAGGGATTGAGACTGGTGGGAGTTTATTCAGGTTTTATTTTATTTTACTTCCTTTGTCATTTTTCAGGAATGTCAAAATGACAAGAAGAGCAGCTTAGCCACTTTTTGGATATATTTGCTATAATATCTTAATGCAACAATTTGCCCTATACTTAATTTCTCTTTGAATATGTTGAACAAGCTTTATATGTGTTCACCAGTTAACTGTTATTGACATGTATACTCATGAAGGAGAACTTGCAGAATTTTATGTCACCATTGACATCATTAGTATTGAACACTGGCTATTTAAATTTTAATTTTTGGGAAAGCAAAACATATTTTCAAATTTCAAGATGTTTAGAAAATTTTGAGGTCAGGCCAAAGTAAAACAAATAAAAAATATGAAAAATTCAAGATGAACTCATGCGTCCCTGTATGCATCAGCTGAAAAAGTGTATAAATTTGAATAATGAATTCGTTTATGTGTGATAATAATGTTTTTTTAAATGTTAGCCTAAACGGGACAAAGGCTAAAATCAGAAAGGTGATTTATATTAGGGTTCCTTCAGGGTATGGTCAGTCATGGGACAAATGTGTGATGCTGGCTTGGTGTTGAGACCATTGATAGCTGCTGGTCCAGAATTACCTAGCTATTGAGTGATGTAAATGAAAATTGTTTGATGTTAGAACCATTTGTTGACATTAGAGTAATGGCCCATTCCCACGCTGCCTACAGAAGTTATTTCCTTAGGATGGGAGTGAGTGAATATTAACATTGCACTTTTCAGCCACATTAGGGCTTTTGGCGACAGACGGCATAATTTTGAACCATGGTCAAGTGACGTGGACAACATGAGCTGGCACCCCCCTCTCCTAACTACCACACCAACGGGAGGACATTTCAGCTCCCAACAGATTTAATGTGCATCCATCCCCTACACGGCGGGTCTTCAGTGGTACTGAGTTCGAACTCATGACACGCTAGCCATGATCCGATGCCTTGACCACTTGGCTACCGCGGCCACTCTTAGGGTGGGAAAGGCGAGAATGCTTTCTGGTAAGAGAACTGTGATCAACCTTATGGCCCCTACTCCAGAACTTCCTTAGTGTCAAGGCAGTTAGAAAATATTTTGTCTGTAAAGAAGGAAGAGTAATTCAGTATGTATTTAGGTCTCTCAGTCCTGGAATTTGGACTGTCACTAAAATTCATAGATATCTATAAAAACCTACTGTTGGAAGGACTGTTTGCCTCATGAACCCAAAACCGAGCTAAATTACTTTATATTCCTGTACATAGACCTAGTGATCAAATAAATAAGCATTAGAAGTAAAATGAGCAATTTTACAAAATAAACCCATCTTTTTGATCCAATATTTTAACAGCGGCACACTCAATTTCCGTGACACACATAGATGCATGTTCCCAAAAAGGGGCACCATTTCTAACTGGTTAAATATTTCGTATTGCTTTTTCTTTGCTATTTCTTTTTTAGTGTAATTACACATTACTTTTTTAGTGTATCTTTATCTGAGTAGGAGAAATTTATGTGTGTGTTTTCTCAATGTATATAAACATATTATCTCTCCAAATATATTATTCTGGATTTTCAGCTGACATCTTTATTACTGACAATCATCACTGCTTTCACAATAATTAAATAAATTAGAGGAACATATTTTTCAAAACTGAAGGTTTTGTTTTTTCCCTGTTAAATATGTAACAGTGTTATATAATGATTCTAAGTATTTGTAATTACCATGCAAAATTATTGAGATCTTAACATTTCTATATTTTATGTAGGTATACACCCAGTTCTATTTTTATATGATTTTGATTTAATACATTCAACCTAAATTTTATGAAAATTTTTTCCAATCCACTGAAACATCAACACCACAGAAGACTAGTCCTAATTGTGTTCAAGAAATCACAGAAAGAATTTCCGCAATTGAGCAAGAAGACTATAACTAAGACATTTCAAATGATAGCAATAATATTGTAATCTTACACAATATGCATTTATTGTAAGAAAGTGCAATGAGAGTGAAATTTTTTATGTGTAACTCATATTATTTTGATTCACTTATATGTTCATGAATTAATAGCATGCTTTTTCCTCTTAAAATGATAATTTACTTTGCCTGATGCATGTACTACCTTTATAAAATAAAATGTTTGGGAATCTAGTATGCACTCACATAGCTAGTCCTGAGTGGACCCTGTATCGAAATTACTCGGGGGTCTCTTAACATTTTACAATTTTGTGCCTATGCATTTTTGGGCCCCTGTTTCTTGGGGGCCCCATGCCATTGATAGCGGTAGCTATGTCCTTATTGATATGAAACTCTTGATTGTAGTATTTTTACTGATTTTTTAGGACAGGAGCAAAAATCTATTTTTCCCCAGATGCAATATATATGCGGTGGTCCCCATAAAAAACCCCCATTTCCTATTAGGGAATTAGTGACGTCTCAGTGGTTATGGAAATTCGTGTGGGAAAGTATCCTATGCTTATGTTCCAAGGCAAGTCAACCTTTGACCTTTTATCCAGCCGACAGAGTGGTGAACAGCTTATGTGCACCAATCTCCGGCTTCAAAGTCAACCGCGTGAGGGCGAGTAGGACCAATAGCCGAATAGTTATCTCAGCTACATCCAGACAGAAATGATTCTGCCTCATGTGTCACCTTTGTGGGCGTGACGTATTCCACCATTAAATAGACACCAAAAGGGGAAACCCGTAAACTCTTGATACTTTACAAAACTTCACAGATGCTAGAGAGACTTCTACTAGTTACAACACCCCAATGGACTCTTTCTCCGATTGACTTACTGTGACCTATCAAGGGTCGTCCCAACGCAGCCTTTCACAACGACTTCAACAGCGCTGCACCTAAGCAGTGTCATAGCATATATATATATATATTACATATATTATTCGGGAACTTATCTATCGTGTGAAAATAGAATTAGGTGTATATTAAATATTTTTTTCAGTTACACAAAAGAATAAAAATAAATTTTCATACAATCATAATCATCATTGTATTTATTACTAATACAATTCTTTTTCCAATCTTTATGGTGCACATTTCTTTATTTTGGCACTGTTTAATTGTTACACAGATGTCGAAAGTTTTCTTTACATCTCTCTGTCCATAAATAGATGATAAATGATAAATAATGAAAATGTTTTATTGTATTGAATATTTTAACAGTCTTCCTTAATTTTTTCCTCAGTTCCTTTTTAACAGCATGATCATTTTCATCTGTTAAACAAGGAACTCTGAGTGTTACTTTTGAATTTGTCTTTAGTAATCGCCGAAAATTGGTCATATTCTTTCGTCAACGAGCTCCTCCTTCCAATATAGGGTTGAAACCTAGGAAGTTTGCTTGTGGTATTGACACTCACATTACTTATAGGGCCTTTACTGTCTGTAGAAGAATCTTCTATGAGTAATGGCTTACTAACTTGGTAAGTACTCGTGTTGTACAAATCTGATGTACTGGATGAGAATCTTTTATTTGTTATGCTGGCTACACCTGATAAACCACTAGTATTGTTGAATGCAGTACTTTTTAAAGCAACATTTTCTGGAGGCTTGATTTTACTGATGGAACTGAAGCTAGCTGTCCGAGTTCTTCCTACACCACTCGTTGAAGGGTCCACGTCCATTTGATTCTGTTCTGAGGATTTCAGTTTCCACGCTGAACCAAACGGACCCTGTGTTCCACTTTGGACTGGCGGACTCGTGTCCCCAATGTGAAGAGTTTCTTTTTTCTTGGGAGTATTGTCTCCCATTTTGTTTTGCGATCCCGTGAAAGGTTTTGGAGCCACCAGTGGACTTCGCCGATTCAGAATAGACGGGTTTTGTTGAGTTTGATTGGTTGTCATGGTCGGTTTGGTTTGTGAGATGCTAGGTTTTGTGGTTGTGAGAGAGCTCCGTCTCGTGTTGGGTTGCGTGACACGTCCTATAGAGGGTGCAGTTCTACTGGGTGTTGAATCGCTGCTGAGTCTCCTATTCGTGGAATATGATAATGGTGTTCTAATTTGTGTTACCTGAAATAAGAAATTGATATTTAAAAAAGGGCAACATTTTGTTCTTTAGTTTCTTACAGCTTATTTTTGAAGAAAAAAAAAACAACTTAAAAACATTTTTTGTAATCGTCAGTTCTAGGAAAAAATGTTAAACTTTTTCTTTTTTAGTGTTTTAACATACCGTAAAATCCGGCGCATAACGCACACTTTTAACACAAAACATAAGATCAAAATTTATAGCTGCGTGTTATACGGCGAGTATAAAAACAACAGCTTTAAAACTTTTTAAAAAAACCTGATAAACATAGAAAAAATTGTTCTTCTAAGCAGTGGCCTAGCTAGATCTTAATATGCTCTGTATCAAAATTTCTTGAATACTCTATTTTAGGGCCCCTTAACCTTCTCGCTGCTCATCCCGCGATTTCCATGTGCAGGGTTGATGTAGAAAATTTGCGCACCCCGCGATTTCCGCGGGTATGCATTTTTTCTGACTATTTAGCTGTGCAGCCCCGTGCTGTTCCTGTTTATGTTTTCATTTATGTTTTTATGTTCATATTTTTATGATCTAATTCTATGTTTTAAAGTAAAAACTATTATATATATTGTATATTTTAACTTTAAAATGTAGATTATAAATACATAGCAAAAAAATACGCAATTTTCTAACATAATTTGATAAAATAACTTAGGCAGCGAGAGGGTTAAGATGTTACTATTGTTTTGCTTACATATGATGGGGCCCCGTATCATCGATACGGCGGTAGCTACGTCTCTGCTTCTAAGTAATATAACGAAATACTGTTCATTTAATTGAAATGACTTGCCATATGAACTAAAAGGGCTGTAGTTTTGAGAAGTATACTTTTTTTTCTCAAAACCCTGGATAATATCTCGAATAAATGACTTCAAAACATAAGAACATTTCATACGTGCTAATTCAAGTTTCTTCATAAAAAAGGGGTTGCGTGTTATACGGCGAATATACCTAAAAATTAAAAAATGCAGCTTGAAAGTAAAGGTGTGCGTTATACGCCGGATTTTACGGTAGTTTATTTCAATTATTTTTCACTTTCCTAATTTTATTTTTGACACAAAGAAAGTATTTTTTAAATTTAATTACATTATAGTTATAAAATAAAAACAGATTTCCCATTGTATTTTTCTGTTTTCCAAAACCATGTGGGAAGGGAATCGAGACTGTATTAGAAGCGGTCGTTTGCGCTCCGTGAGAAGACCAACTCTCATCAAAGCAGTTAGGGAGAGCAATCGTCGATATCCCCTTGTTGGAAAAAAAACTCTTGTTAAACATAGGAAATTGTGTCGCATTGTAAGCGAAGCCCTTAAACGAAGAGGTTATCGAAAAATAACTTGCCGTTTTCTTATGAAGCTCCAGAGGCACCTGAAAGCAAAAGCACTGCTGTGGCGGCACACTCATAACGGCCGCAGACGAATGCAGTTTGTCCTCAAGAAAATTTTGACATTAAAGAACTTTTAATCTCCAGAATGACCAAATGTATGCAAGGATTGCCCAAGGAGCTAAAGAGAAAAGTTAATACTTGCAGAGAACTCATCATCTGGCTTCCGTAATGGTTTGGTGAAGGTGTCGAAGAAATTCATTTTTGTAAGAAAAGATTAAAAACCACAGTAAAGTTTATCAAGACTTTATCTTAGAACCAACATTGCTCTTGGGCAGCGACGTCTTAAAACTTCTTGAGGCCCTGGGCCCCTACACAAATGTGGGGCTCCCTTAAAAGTAGACAGCACCTAGTCTAGCACGAGTGTGTATGACCCTTAAAAGAAGACAGCACCTAGCATATGTTGTCAAATAATCGTACAAACAATAATCCGAAACACGCTTGATTTACAATCGCCCAAACCTGCTCGACCGACTGACTGCCTTTTGACTGAATGAGTAATGATGATGTATGGTGGTAGGCCAAGGCCTATAATTGGTTATCACATGTAGCCCCAGTTGACATATCGTCCGAAATTTCCCGTTCTTCGGGAAAATACAAACGGAAATAACATACGACAGTTGAAATTATTCGGATAATGATCTTATTAAGGCTGAGTCAAGAACTAGATGAGGCACTCATTGGGGCCGAGGCCCTGGGCCCAATTGGCCTATGCCTTAAGACGTCCCTGCTCTTGAGTGTAAACCTGTTCAATGGAAATGATCGGACTTTTCAATCGAGCTCTGCTCTCCTGTTCATAAGATGAAGACAACCCTGCGGATGTTGAATGAATGCCAGATTTCATAGAACACAAAGGTACCAACAGTCCGAATTTAAATCCTCTAGACTATCAATTATGATCAGTATTGGTGGCAAAGGTGTGCCGTAAACAACATCCCGATATGAACAATCTTAAACGTTCTTTACCGAAAGCAGCGATGGAAATTCCCAAACAGGCAGTGCCAAATAGACAAAGTCCGTGTGAAGTTAAAAGGAAACCATTTTGAATAAAAGGTGAAATATGTTAAATTTAAAGTTAAATTAAACTTTTAGGAGATTTAGTTTTAAATTTCATTAAAAAGTTTTATTTTTATTTTAACTCCTTATAATTGTGTCGGAACTTATGGCACAACTAGATAGTTCAGTTTTTTCTTTTCAACTACCCCCCCCCCCTTCCCGTTAAGGAAGTTACAGCTCCACTATGCATATCTCTGCCAATGAAACTCACTGTTACACAACGTCATTGTCTATCTTTGCTTATCTCTATTTATTTCTCTCATTTTCGTAGAGATCGTTTAATCAAGTGTTAATTAATATTAAAACCACTCACACATGCTCTCTGGATTGTAGAGTTTTATTTTATAAATTCACCCGTGCAAAAATAGCGTACATATTAGCCATAATTAAAAAAATAATATCTCATTATTTACCTAAGTGCTCTGAAACTTAAACTACCATTGATAATAAAGAAAACATTTTATCTAAGTTTTTTTTTTAAAAAAAAATAACTATATATATCAGGGTTCCTCAAAATCAATTTCTATTAAAAAAAAACTGTACAGAAATATATTTTTTTTAAAGTAACTATTTTAATCTGTGGTTTATAGAAAAATATTAGAACACACACACACGTTTTATTTCTAACGTAATTTTAATAACTCTTTTTTTGAAAAAGAAAACTTACCTGAGGCTCTAGAGGGTGTGGATTTTTCGATCGTTTTCCCATTTCGAGAAGCTGAATTTGCTTTTCGAAGTCTTCAATTTGTTGAAATAATCTTTCGATATGATTCAGTAATTCTTGGTTTTGTATCATAAGATTATTGTTTTGTTCCTAAAATCACACAATACAAAGATATTGTTAAATAATCAGAATTTAGATGTAGTTCTTCATTCTTAAAATTGGTGAAATATATGTAATTTATTATAAAGAAATCCGTGTACTTTCCTATAATAGCGAGAGATTTAATTAAACTATGTTCGGTAATAATTAATCCCAGGAAAGGTGACTATATATATATGGTTTTATTTAGACAATGAAGAATCATTTAAACTATTAAACAATGCAAATACGTAACAAAAATAAATACTAAATATATCAAAATTTAATTTAAAGACTTTAAAGAAAAGATTAGAAAAGGGTTTAAAAACAAGATTTAGAATATAAGCACGTAGAATTAGTTTTTAAAAAAAATTCGAAGGCATGCCTAAATTTAAGAAATGAGCTTAACAGTGGCGTACACATAAGAGCACTTTACATTTTAAACACATAAATGAAGGCGCCGTTGGTCAAAAAAAAAAGAGACTAGGAGCCGGTGAGAGATTAGGGACATTGTAGGCCAAAGAAGCAACTGGACATGCTGAAAGGATTTTATGCCTTTGTTATGTGCATTTGGGTGTTATCGTACTGCGAAATATTATTTTACCACCGCTGAATGTAAGGTAGCACAATCGGCTATATCTCATCAGCGTATATTGTGCGTCAGTGTGCCGTGTACCAGAAGTGATCAACTATCATGTCTGACGGCACCCCAAACCATTATGCCTCTTTGACAAGTGATATGGCATTTAAGTAGCGGTTGGATTAACTCTATTCTTCGACTTCTTCAAGTTCATAGCCAGTGAGACTATCGTCAGAAAAACAGACCGAAACTCATCATGTGCCATTCAGTCGTTCAAATGGCTCGACACTATCGGACTCATTCATTTCAGTGGGTTAGCATCAATGGCCGCTTTTTGATTGACGTGACTTAAAACTGTTCTCTTCGATATTTTAGCATCCAAAGCTACCTACACATTACATCACAGAATGTTGACAGAGATTGATTGTTGGGCTGCGCTGCATCCATTTGGATACATCGATCCATACTTTTTGTTATATAGGTGGTTATCAAAATAATGGAAACACCTGTGAATAAAAGCGACATATTTTTGAATGCGCTTGGTAAGCATTAAAATATAATAACAGCAACCAGTTTTTTTTTATAAATAGAAATGTATATATTTTGGTAGTGTTTGGTAGCTTTATTAAAGTTCTGTAAGCCTTGGATTTTTTTCAAAAACATAAAATGTTGAACCTTTCAAAGAGGCCAAATTGTAGAAGCCCGTCTAGCTGGAGCAAAAGTGACCGAAACATCAAAGTTTTGAGGCGTTTCTAGAGGTACTGTGTCTAAAATCATAACAGCATACACACAGCGCGGCTAGGCTAAGCAAAATAGTAAACGGAAGTAGAAGCTCAGTGAAAGACGGATGGGTATTGAAGAGGATTGTAATGTCTAAAACGCGAACAACTACAGTAAAAGTGACAGCAGAGCCCATTCAGCATCTGGATTCTCCAGTGTCAATGATTACAGTTAGAAGGTACCTTCATAAACAGAACATTTACTGCAGAGCAGCAATTTCCAAGCCACTTGTTAGGGATGACAATGCCAAATGTCGTCTACAGTTGTGTCACACTCACAAAACCTGGTCGATTGCACACACTCAAGCGTATGATCATTATTGCCTCCTTCCAGTTGTCAAGCATGGAGGTGGATCTGTCATGATATGGGCAGCTGTGTCGTGGTTTTCTGCTGCACTAATAGTAACCATGAAAGGAAGGATCACTGGGGAGGAGTATAGAGAAATATTAGCTAACTAGGTCCATCTTATGATGCAAACATTGCTTCCTGCAAGAGATGGGATTTTCCAGGATGATAATGCACCTATCTAAGCAGCGAGATTTGCCCAATCATGGTTTGATGAACCCGAGGCGAAATTAAACATCTACCTTGGCCCGCACAGTCAACCGATCTCAATAAAACAGAACTAGGAAGGTTACTTTTAGAGCGTTCAATATGGAATCGATATCCTCCACCGGCATCTCTCCCAAAACTGTCACAATATCTCCGTGAAGAATGTTACAATATTACTATAAACACTATTCAGCCCTTGTAGAAATCGATTCCTAGGCGAAACCATGCTGTATTTAAATGCCAACGGCGATCCTACACTTACTAATAAAGGATTCTTTTATAAATCCAAGTTGTTTCCATTATTTTAATAAACACCTGTATACCTAGGTAGACCTGCTTTCGGGACGGTTTATATTTTGTACTCTTATTCATCTAATATGAATTCTATGCGAGAAGCATTTGTATCAGCAGTGATACGATGTTAATACTATTCACCTGTGCGTATGCCTACATTTTATTCCTTATAAAACTTGTAAGATTGTCTGAGCTGCCTTCTCAGTGTCGGCCAGATCTTCAGGAATCTCTTACTCCTCACGTGTCTCAGTGCGGTTTATCCATTGGGCACTTTTGGGCGGGCACCCAGGGTCTAGATAAGCTGGACTTAACCATATTTTTTGGTTAAAAATTTCGATCAAGGGGCTTGTAGATCTTTTGCGCCCAGGGTTTGAAATGAACTTAAATCGGCACTGACGTGTCTTCAGAAATATAGAACTTCTAAGAATTCTTGATTTTTTATGACAGGGGAGTAGCGATTGCTGATTCATCCACTGTTTCCTTTTCTTTAATCACGCAACTAATTTGTATTTCAAGACGATCCTCACAACTTGTTAAGGGGTATACTTCTGGAAATTTGCGTTTATGAAGTATATTTGTACTCCCCAATTTTCATGGAAGTAATTTTCAAGCAGTATAAAATCTAAATACTTATCTTTTTAAGTAATGAACTAAAAATTGCAAATTATAAGAATAAAGTCTAAATCATGTAAAAAAATAATTTCAATAAGTATGATTTCTCTTTAAAAGTAATATCGCGCTATCGCACTTGAAAAAACAAAGTCAAAGAAAATCTTTTACGATTCTACTTCTCAATCTTCTCAAACCCATTCTCTATAAAAATGCTTCCGCTGCCAGAAATTGGTTATTTTAATAAATAAGGGTTGAGAGGGAGAGAGTCTTTCGTCTGATTTCATAGCTTTTTCTCATTTCAAGATGCTCTTTTTAAATTTAAGTCTTTCCGTTTTCATATATTTTTTAGTTTGAAAGCATATTTTTTTCTGATTGACGATTTTACTTCGAAACTATAATTCGAATTTATTATGAAATAGTGAGGTATTTTTAGCAAACATTTCAGACAGTGAATAACATACTATTTAACTTTGAAATTGCTCCACCCTGATGAAATGAAGATAAGTGGATGAAATGGAAAATGAAAATAAGAGAATGAAAAATGACTGTGAATCTTTTTTTGAGTCTAGAAAAGTGCTTAGAAAACACAATAACGCATCGTAATGTGAAATCTTCAGTAAGATTTATATATCTAAAAATAGCTGTATTATATTCATATTCAAATTGCTTCAAAATTTTCATTCAGGTTTTTAACTAAGAGCAATCTCTGTCTTCGATTATCTTTCTGAATAAATTAATCTTGCTGGCATACTTCGGTTATATACCAAGATTTAAAATTTTAAATTCAGACTACTTGCTTGGTTTTCATAAAGAATGTATGATTTCTTTCTCTTATTATCAATCTAAAACAATTGCCAAGTTTTTAACCAGTAAATGCACTTTCTATTGATTTCTAATATTGCATGATGGAGTTATATATGTATGCAGTAGAACGTCGTTTATCCGAATCAATTGGGACCGGACACCGTTCGGATACGCGATTGTTCGGATAACCGAATGCGATCCATGCAGTATATTATACTGGACACTATACAAATATTAAAAATCATCACATGCGGAAAACGTTCTTGGGGGAAAAAAAAGCGAAATAGGTGCAAAATGTCGCAATTTTACCTTGATTGCGGAATATAATCACTTATTTTTCGCTCTACCATTGTGCACCGTTTTTTTTTTTCACTGCAAGGTCTTTGATTCTCTTCAGCAGCAGTGGTTGAGTAGGACAGCACTCTGATTGTTGTTCGTACCTCTCCATAGCTGTCTCTAACGCAGAAACGCGTCAACATCTGATGGACCCTTGCTAATTTCATTGTTGTTGTCCTCGTCTTCATCCGTTTCATCGTCGACAGGGTCGGACTCTTCTTGCATGGAAGTCACTATCTCGTCATTATTTAGCATTTGAAATACACAGTCTTCTGCATCGCATGCCATCCAGGTTTCTACATCAACGAAATTCAACAAAAGAGCACGTATACACCCTCACTTGGAAACAAACTGACCTAATATTCCACGCAGATGTTTACCAAATCACACAACTGAAATTCCCTAAATATTCCACACCTTGGGTTTTTCCGTTACTTTTGGTCTCACAGGAAACAAATGTTGAGCATTGCATTGTTCGAAAACGTATCCGGACTTTAGTTCGGATATTTGACGTTTCGGATGAAAAACGTTCGTATTAACGACGTTTTACTGTATGTATATGTGTATACACATTGCACTCTGCAAAAATCATTGATTTTTATTAAATCCATAACACACGCAGTAATTTCTTAGCATTTTTATTCAAAAATATTTCATTTAACGCTACTGACGTACTAACGCAACTCGCCAATTTGGCAACCCCAATTTCATGTGTCGTACACGCCGAATTGGCAACCATGTGCTTCCTCTCATATAAAGTCACCAATACTGTTGCGATAATACGTAAATACGGTTTTTATAACTTATGTAACGCCGTATACTATGTTAGGCTAGAAAAATTTATGCCCTGAGAGCCGTTTATTTTTCTTAAAATTCTCTAAGGAAACAAAAGGAAAGGGTTCTTACTCTTTCACAATCAATGCTTTTATTTTCTTGTAATCTTTTCTTTGTTATCACCAATATAAACCAAAATATTATCAACTTTCTCGCCAATTAGCTTCATTAAAATCTCGGGGTATTTACGTACTATCGCAACACTGTCAACGTTCAAGATAACTCGAGAAGTTGGCAACCCAGATTTCGCATGAACTGGCAACCATGTGCTTCATTTCATATAATATTACCGATACGGTTGCGATAATACATAAGTACCCGTATAACTTATCGGAAATCAGAATAGAGACTTATTAGAGTTTGAAATCTAAATTTCCCTCACATTTTTACTTTTGTCTTGATTTCTTACTATTTTGCCCCATTTACTGACACTTAATTTTATTATTTTTTCTTGCCGTTCAGTGGTGTTAATTCCTACACGACTTCAGAGCAACGACCTTTCTTAGTCCCAGACTAATTTATTGCCTTCACACCTACAAGACATCCATTCATTTGCCTCCATGCTTCCACTGTGTTCAAAACCAGTGGGTAAAATGTTCAGCACACTTTCTCTTTTTAAAAATATTCCTTTACTATAATCTCATTTCTTTGACGTGTTTTCTAACTTTGGCTTCTGTTCGAGGGTATTTCTGGTTAATTTTAAAAGTTCTGTTTGATTTGGCAGTAGAAAAAAATTAAGTATGATTGAGAATGTGTTAGATACTTTAACAAGTCTGTTCCTCACGACATACTTCTCTGTACTTGCCCATCTTTTTCATATTTTTTTGTCATTTTATTCTGATGAATTTTTATATTTTAGAGTCTTATGCACATCTTTTTTAACACGCTTTTATAAGCTTCACCTGAATGTAACGGAATCTTTGAACTCGATTTTTACCTACTTTAAAAGGTCAGATTGATTTGAAATTTTGCACACTTGTCAAGGACCGATGACAATATATATTAATTTAATATTTTTGTTCCATTGTCCTGATGAGGATCATCAGGATTAATGATTTACCATTTCCAGATTCGGTGATTAATTCCAGATCCCATTTCCAGATTTGGCGACAAAAGATTAAATTAAAACGCTAAAGCGAAAATGCCAATAGGTATTTCAGATAACAAAATTAATTCTCCGATGAATAAATGATAGTTTAAAAAACTATAAAAACTAAAAAAAAATAAAAATGAAAATTACAGTTAATAAAAAACTAAAAAACACACACGCTTTATAGTGAATCGAACTAAAAAGTAAAAAAATAATTCTTAATATAAAAATAAAATGACGAAAGAGAAAATTAACGTCATTGTGGTAAAAGCGGGGGGTGCTCGATATCAATTGTTATAATTTCTTACAAGTTCTATTCCGAAATGCAGAATTAGTGTCAAACTGTAGTACAAAGCATCCCATACAGGTTGAAGTAGCAGGTTGCTCTACTTTTACTTGAGGGCCCAAGGTCACAATAAGATGTCGCTACCAATGGCCTGACATTCAGTTGTGGTGCGATATTAATCTAACGAAACTAAACTATGCACGACGTATTCTATTGCCGTATTTCTTAGAGAAACATAAAAAGTTATCACTCAGGAGGAAATATTACACTCGAAAGATACCACGAGCTATATGAGTCAGTTTTATAATCTTGATTTACTTGGACAAATGATAAGGACTACATCAAATATGTCAATTTATGTTTTAGACTTCTATATTGCGCCTCGAGAAGTCATTAAGGTAGGGTTGTATTCAAAATCGGTAGCCTTGATCATGTTTATACAATAACTTTTAGTGGCATTGAATTTCGGTTACTATCCAGTCACTCATCAACCTCCATTTAAAGCTTACTTTCTACAGATATGCAGTGAATTTATAAAAGGTACTTCAGAAGTCAATTGTATTTTTTGAGAGTGCAATGTATGTGGTTACATGGGACGATTCTACCCCCAGGTTATCTGGGAATATACCTCACCTGCGCCTTTCGCCTGGCACCACTCTCGGCCTCCACTTGGTCCGTGAGAAGTTGTACTTGGTGGAGGGCGAGCTGTGTCTGCTGGCTCTGTTGGTCCAACTGGTAGCGCAAGAGTTGAATCTGGTGATGGGCGCTGCTCGGGAACTTGTCCTCGGCGGGTGGAATGCTGCTGTTGCGGTAAGGGTTCTGTTCGCTCGTCTGCAAGGACATTCATTGCATCAGCAAAAGATATAACAAGAGGCATACAAAGAACTTGCAAAAAATTAAACATGATATCGAAAGATGGATTTACTTGCAAACATTTCAGGTTTAGAGGCAAGTTTTACTGTTAAATGTCTTTTTTTCCGTTAACATAGACACTTAATAGTAATATGTTCTAATATGTGTGCTCTAAGGTTCTAAATATAATGATTAATTTGTTCAAACTATTTTTTTTAAAAAATATTTTATTAGAAGGAATCACACAGATCTACAATACATATTATCCTTTACGTAAAAGAAAATGATCCTCAGAATGGCAATACTTTTAAAATTCTGTTATGTCGCAAGAAGAACGCTTCTTAGCATACGATATATAATTTTCATTTATATATATTCCACCAACAAACATCTGTTATAAGTATAACCATTTTTTTTTTGTAGCTGCAAATGGATATCTCTTGACAGTAAATAGCAATATAAAACGCATTTTACGATATTTTTTTCAAAATCCCACAGGTAAATATAAAGTTCATTCATCATTAAAAAAGAATTTGATTCACGCCAGTTAGGATTAATTAACATGTAATAAAATTATTGATGATTAGTTTCAAGTGACACCAGCTATTGAAATATGAAAATGGTCGATGAAATCAATCTTTGGAAGGTTCCTGAAGTTTTTCTGGTATTTGGAAATCGTTATCGTTTTAGTTTTGAATTGTGTGGGATCAGTAACGGAGAATATTAAGCCCCCCCCCCTGCAAACTCAGGTTTTAGGCCCCAAGCCCAAATACATAACTATCGTCAGTCAAACTTTGGGCCCCTAGAGTCCCTGCCCCCCGTAATGTGGAAGTTGCGGAGGTTTACGTTACGCCACTGTGTGGGATGATAAGTGAAAAATAACAATGAAGAATACATCTTGACTGATGAGTCATAGACTAATTTATCTAATGAATAGTATAATTCTGAGAGTAAATCAGAATCACTGCTGTCCTTTATATACTAGTTCAATATCAAAAGTGAATAAATTAAGACTTAAGAACCTCCCGCTCTCTCTCTCTTTCAGTTGTTACATACGAGGGTGACTGAAATTTTTGAGATACGCGCAGACGAGAAGTTACAAAAAAATTAACTCACTTCAAGTTGTTTAGCGTAGAATAATTTTTAGACCGAAGAGAAAATGGAGTTGACGAGAGAACAATATTGTGGTATGATTTTCTATGATTTTAAAGCGGGATTAAATCAAGACGAATAGGCTACAATTAGCATTTGGCTACAATTAAGCTACTTTGGCTACAACAGCTACAATTAGCATTTGGTTATGTACCTCCATGTTGTGCTACTGTATTTAGATTATTTAAATAATTTTGCAGAGGTCCGAATTCTCTTCACGATAGATAACACACAGGAAGTCTGCGGTCGGCAGTAATACTGGATTATGTGTCTGCCATACGAAAAATGTTAATGGATGATAATTGCTGAATCTACCAAATGATACAGAAGGAACTTAACATTGGATCCGCAGCCATACACAAATTTATTCATGAAGAATTGCATATAAAAAAAGTAGTTGCCGTTTAGTTCCCCATAATCTAACTGAGCTCCAAAAAGAGGAGCATGTCAGAATCAGAAAAAGACGCTTAAATTGCAAAAATGTTGGTGGCCACCGCATCATTTCTAAAATTGTAATGGGTGATGAAAGGTACATAACGGTTTTGACATTTCAATGCGTCCAGAAAGCAAATTATGGGCCTTTAAAGATGATCCCCCGTCGACAATGGTGAAAGACAACAAACAATGAAAAAAGTGTTGTATGCCGTTTTCATCAGAAGTTCGGGGTTGGTCAAAGCCATCAAGTTGGAAGGAAAAAAGGCAGCAACAGCAAACTGGTATACTACTAAATGTCTTCCAGAAATTCTCCAAGAAGTGAATGTCAGGGGACTAATGCTTCCTCATGACAATGCATCTTTCCATACAGCTGGTTTATCAGTTGAATTTCTTAAACAAAACAAGTCAAAGTGATAGAACATCCACCTTATTCTCTGGATCTAACTGTGACTAGACGTGTGTGTGACTTTTGGTTATTTTTAATCGAAAAAAGAACTTATGTGGACGCAGTTTTCATTCAGAAAAGATTGATGTGGTTATAAATGCATTTTTCATCAATTCCAAGAAATGGATGGTTTGAGGCATTTATAATCTGTAGAGAATTCGTCTACAAAACTGCATTGATGCCGGAGAAGACTAATTTGAACACTCCTAAAATTTCATAAGTATAACTTTAAAAACATAGGTGTATCTCAAAAATTTCAGAATGATCCTCGTATACTAATCATACTACATGCATTCTTTATGTGATAAACAAAAACATACTTGTTAAATATTAATAATTTTATTTTTTTGGTTTCAGAAAAATAGCAAAATTTGACACATGTTAGATTGAACAAAATATAAAAATTTACGTCCCTGCCTAAAATGCAAAGCTGAATCTTAATGCCGAAAAACAAAATATTGAAATAGAGGAACGCAGTGATAATACCTCAGTCGTTGGGCCCCTCATGTTTGAACTCTGCAGTGGTGGAGTCAGATCATCAAGGTATTCTTGGTCTTCAGTCGAAATTCGCAAATTTTGCTGCTGATAATTTCTCGCGTTAAATGCGTTCTCACTCAAGAAGCAATCTGAAAAGGTAGCAAAATATTAGGTAGAATATTGTTTAAACGTACCTTCAATAATAATAATAAAAAAAAACCTGTGATACTATATCAACTCCATCTAAATCGAGTACAATGAAAGTGGACTTTAGATCTGATAGTAAAATAACCAATTAAACTTGAACTATCCAGAATTTTAAAATAACCAAATACGGCTGCTCGAACAAATCAATAATAGGTGTTTCATTATGTAAAATATTTAATTCTGTTTAAATTTCTTTTCTTTATTTTGAACTAATTTCTATAATTGACTATTTAATAATACAGTAGTTATAGATGTTGTTTTAGGTTGAGAATTCTCTTTCATATTATTATATATCGTCTGCTTTTAATTCAATAATTCATGTAACTCTAATTCATCTGATTATTTAATTTATTTGCTGATGTATAATCGTCTGTTGTTAAAATTATGTTGCTTAATTTGGCATCGTTTGTAATCATTCTTTCATGTTGGTTCAGTGAGAAAAAAGAATTTTAATGCGTAATCGACGCTAGTTTAACTTAGTATTCATTTATTTATTGTGTATTTTCGAGGTATTATTCACCTGGAGATTTTTTTTAATCATCTAAGTGATTAAATAAAAGGATTCTGTGGAATAAACTTTGTTTGCTATTCTATTCAAAATAGCAGTTCACTTAACAAAGCATCAACTATTCAGTTTTATGACTAAGGACTAAAGACTGTTGACTACATTGAGTGACTAATGGATGTAGAAAAGGAGAAAACATGACGTAACAGTTTCCGTAAGACAGATTCCTTAGCTGAGCTTTCAGTTAAACAGAAGGTTAACCGTGTGTGTGTGATTTAAGATACCATAGACTGAATGGACTTCAGGTAATTAATTCTAATTTCAAAACATTTTATTGAAAAAAATTATGTTTTTATATTTTATGACAATGATTTAAGAGATGAAGATAGCAGTAATATATTGAGATCTCTTAACGCAAAGAAACATTTGTTCCCCTTTTGAAAATGAAATGTATCCAATTGGTCTTTAATTTTTTTTGTAAATCTATAAAAAAATCTTTGTTTTTATTTTCTTAATAAGTTCTTTGTACGAGAGTAGTTTAAAACAAGTTTTAATTCCTTTCTTATTTCTACTTTTGCTGATCTCAGCAGTATACAGATATATTTCTCATGGACTTATATGCATAAGACTTGTGGATATACGAGTATTTTGTTTACGATAAATTTTCATCTTAAATATAACAAAATTACAATTTTAAAAATTATCTACTTAGATATGGAGGATTCGGGCAAAAATTATGTGAGGGAAGAAAGGTATTTATTAACTGGAGGAGTTGTGGAGAGCATAACCCTGTAAAGCTCTAATTTCTGGTATTGAAATTTTGAATGAATTATATAGCTTTATATATGCTCAATAGCTTAAAAATACGTTAAGGGGGTTCACCCATGTGATGGATTCAAAAAAATCAAATTTTTTTTTCCATAAATTGCTTTTTTAACATGTTTAGAATACGATGGTAAAGTGATTTTATAAAATTAGAAGTCGTCATAAAGAAGCAGGTGTTAGAAGAGCAATTATTCGTAGCGCTAAGTTAAGATTTTCATTGTGTTTTAATCGGACTTGAAACTTTAAGCGCGTTTTTTCTCAAAACTGTGTTTTTCAAACTTTCCTTCATCATCTATCAAGAACGGTTTGACCGAAAGACTTCAAATTTATAGGGTAGACTCAGCACATATATACACATCAAATGGACTACGATCATTCCAAAATTCAAAATATTTCTTTTATAACAAAAATATAACAAAAACCCATGAAATTCGAAAGCTTTTCTTCAAAAGTCTACCAAAAAACCAATTTTTGATATTTTCAATTGAGTATAGTCCATTCTGTGCATTGCTTATAGATAAAAAAGCCGTAATTTTTTTTAAATTTCAGATAAGCCAATCAGCCGGAATTGTGGAGGAAGTGAGCGGCCATTTTTTCGAGGTGTGTTCAGAGCGCTATAACTGAAGTTCTATTGGATATTTTTGGCAAAACACTCTTAAAATATACATAAATAAATGATGAAAAACTTAAAGTTCTATATTTTTACTGGTCATCAAAAAAAAAAAAATTCCTAAGAATGCTTAAAAAACAGGCCGTCACAAGGGTGAATTCCCCTTAAGAAATTAAAAATTTAAGACCAGAATTTTAAAGAAAGGTGGGAAGCTTTTAAATTAAATCAACATATCTTAAAAATAAATTTAAAAAAAATCTAAAAAGATGGCTGAAAATACAACAGGGTGGTGGGTGGGGTTTTCGTAGACAATCCGGACGCAGCAAAGAAATAAGAGTGAGAAATTCAGAGCTTTTGTGAGAGCAAAGATGAAATACAAAAGGGACTGAATGGTCTACTGAATTTTTACATTTTCAATATTCAAGACATTTGGATTTATAAAGCTATCGTTGCATCAGCTCTGCTATTTTTTCTAATCTTTAATCTAAGAGTGGTATTTTGTTCGCTATTCTGAGATCACAGGTTTTTTTAAAAATTTTTTTATTTTATTGAGAACATTTATAATCCCGTGCGCCACAAAGTATCACACTAATTACTGAGCCTAAAAGTATACAAAAACACAGTACACGAGGTCAAAGAACAGAAGTATATAAGCTAAGCTTAAGTCTAATACTGTAAACTAAAACTATGTACATATTTATTAACCATACGAAAAGCAAAAGTCCAGAAAATATATAAAAAATATTTAGTGTATTAAAAAAATTTAAAAAATATAAAAGTTGAATGTAAGCAAAATCGGCGATTAGCAAACAACCTCAAATGCAATTCCATTAACTGTTATTGTTTATTTGATAATCAAGTGATGTACGCTAAACGATCGTAGCGCCCTCTGGTGATGAAATGCGCTGTTGTTATCATGAAGTTAATCAAATCATTTGAATCTAGATGCATTGTATTAAGCGAACTACACTGCAAGCGATACTTACGGTGTTGTTTAAAATTACCTCAATTTTACTTTTTTTAAAAAAACAACAACAACAACGTAATT
The DNA here is from genome assembly GCA_019973975.1 of Trichonephila clavata. NCBI lineage: Eukaryota > Metazoa > Arthropoda > Arachnida > Araneae > Nephilidae > Trichonephila > Trichonephila clavata. The sequence goes on along the minus strand of BMAO01033744.1, from coordinate 5,920 downwards.
TTGTACAAATATAACTAAATGCTACTTTATTACATAGTAAATTTACTAACAAATCCTAATAACTTTCAATGATCTATCATTTTTTATATAGAGAAGTTTCATCATGCTAGCTGGCCTGAAATATAGAATTCATTTAGAATATCCGCATAAAATTTTGCGTGAACACATAAATCTATTAAAACCCTCTGCAAAGAAGTTCGGAAGTCATGACCTTTGTTTTGCTGAATTGGTATGAATAAAAATAAGCCTCTTCGCCTTTACTGAGGCGAAGAATTTAGACGAAGGGGAATATTTTCACGGCCTATATATCAAAAAATGAGCCAAGCGTCATTAATACTGGGAGGTTATTAAGGGAAGTCTCACCATTAATCAATGCCTCAGCCTGTTTATCTTCAATTTCTGCTCTGGAGGTGTCAACGTCGAAGTAGTCCGTTTGATTGAGCTCTTGCAAAGATAGTTCCGAGAATGCGCTGCCTACGTTCTGAGCTATTTGCAAAGCTTGATCCTGAAAGAGAGGAAAGTATTTTGTGTATGAGATAAAAAAAATAATATATTAGGACGTAAATTACGAGAAAAATTAGATGGAAAAAAAATTTGATTGTTATGTCTTTCTCTTTTTTTAATTTCTGCTATTAGTTCACACTCCCCCTATCTATATACAGGGTGTCCAGCCTTAATGTCACCCAATAGCTAATTCCCGAACCGTTCGGTTTAGATATGCACTTCCAATTTAAAAAATGCTTTAAAAAAGGTAAGGAATGTTTTTACGTGCTTTTCGAACCAAAAGACCCATTTACAAAAAAAATTAAAAAAATAAATTTTTTATACGGTTTTTAGGTCCTATCACTTATATTTAGAAAAAGATGCAGTAGACAAAAACAAAGTAAAAACAAAAAGTTTCATTTTATTACGATAAAAACTGACCGAGTTATGCCTACATAAATTTGAAGCATCCGAGTGGCTCAGAAAAGGGGGTCGTATATAAAGTGTGTTTAGAGCACAGTAATTCACTATCTACAGAAAGAGCAACAAAAAAAAAAAAAAAAAATCATAGAAAAATTAAAACATCGTAGTAAACATCATAGATTGACAATTTGTATTGCGGTATGGCAAACAATAAAAATTAAATTAAAGAAATACAACTTGTACTGAAAAGATTAAAACACCTTGTTTTAACAAATAGCAGCATAATTATACAGGATTTTCCGTTCAAATTATAGCATAATGTGGAATGATGCGTGTGAATCAGGGGTTTTATTATATCAGAATGACCAAATTAACTTAAATAATGGTGAAGGCACGAGACAGGGAATACGTCTATTGTAACTCCCAGTTTTATACATGCGTTGAACAGCACGGACAATTGTGCAATAAGATGGATGTCTTCGAGTGGGAAATCAAATGGCAAAGTCTTGCCACCTCTCTCTTATTTCGATTACACTGCCCATAAAACAGTACCATTTCGCAGTTTCTTCATTTGTATACATCTCGTTCTCCCTTACTGTAATTCGTAATATTAAAATACGACTGTATGCAATTGCAAGCGACTACACAACAGATTTTTAACGTTTGTCATGATCAGCAAAAACGCAGCAAATCATACTGAAGCCATAGCATATAAGACTATTTTTTTGAACTCCTATTAAAATGTTTTCTTCGTCCAAAATATTTTATTTTTTCTACGTTTTACACATACACAGAATAAATTTTATTTCATAAGTACTCAATTATTGTATTATTAACGTATGCTTTTAAATTTAAAAACGATTTACATAAGAGTGACGTGCAAGAGCGAAAGTTTCCTAGCAGAGTTCCAACTAACTTCACTTTGGAGACGGCCCCTTACTAGCTTCTTGAAAATAGCCTAGAAAATGCATATAAAGCACGATTTTCAAAGATCCATAACTCGGCCAGTTGTTATCGTAAATAAAATGAAACTTTTTGTGTTTACTTTGTTTTTGTCTACTGCATCTTTTTTTTAAATATAACTGATAGGACCTGGGGACTGTATAAAAAATTAATTTTTGTAATTTTTTTCTAAATGGGTTTTTTGGCTCTAAAAACACGTAAAAACATTCCTTACCTGTTTTAAAACATTTTTCAAATTGGAAGTGCATATCTAAACCGAACGGTTTGGGAATTAGCTATTGGGTCACATTAAGGCTGGACACCCTGTATATATAAAGGAGAAAAGCGACTCACTGACTAATCACGATATCTCCGGAATTATTTAACCTACAGAGTTGAAATTCGGTAAACATGTTTTTTTCATGGAGTAGAGATCCGCTGAGAACGAATTTTGCGAAATTCGAAACAAAAGGGCATTACGGGGGGGGGGGGGTTAAGAGGCGTTATAAATTATTGTTTCCATTTTTAAACTACTCGACGTACAATCTTGAAATTGGGTAAGCAGATTCCTTTCATAGAGTAGAGATCTGCTACAAAATGAGTTTGGTTGAAATCGACCCCCAAGTGGCGTTACGGGGGCTTAAAGGGCGTTATAGATAATTATTTCCATTTTTAAACTATTAGACGCACAGTCTGTAAATTTGATAAATAGACTCCTTTCATAGAGTAGAGATCAAGTACAAGATAGTTTTTATGAAAATACCCCACCAAGTGGCGTTGCGAGGGATTAAGGAGCGTATTAGGTAAATATTTCCGTTTTTAAACTAGTTGACCTACCTGCTTGAAAATTGATAGGCAAGTTTCTTTCATGGAGTAAATATCCGCTACAAAACGGGTTTTGGGAAAATTGACCTCCAAGGGGTGTTGCGGGGAGTTAAAGGAAGGGGGGGGGGTTAAAGGGAGGTATAAATAATTATTCCGATTTTTAAACTATTAGACGTACAGTCTTGAAATTTGGGTAGCAGATCCCTTTCGTAGAAAAGAGAACCGCTACAAAATGGGTTTCACGAAAATCAACCTTTAAGTTTCATTTTGGGGGATTAAGGGATGTAATAGATAAATATTTCCGTTTTTAAACTATTAGATCTAACTGCTTGAAAATTGGTAGGCACTTTCCTTTCATGGAATAGAGTTCTTCTAACAAAGAGTAAAACGTAAATAGACCTAAGGAGAGTTGCGACGGGTCAAGGGGAGTTATAAAAAGAAATCCCTGTTTTTGAGTTGTTAGACCCACATACTTGAAATGGGGGAAATTCGCGACTGACTGGCACTAAGCGAGTAATCACGTGACAAATTGGGCAACAATTGCACGTGCTTTTTCAATACCGTGGTAGAATCCAATACGCAAGTTGTTGACATTCTTTAGCTTTAATTTATCTAATTAAAATATATGATATCATTGTATTTTATGCATTATTTAGTGTATATATTTGTTAGGAAAAACTCTCTCAACAACTCTTTGATATAATTTTTGCTTTATACTGATTTATTTATCTAATTAGGTATTCGTCTGCTTCAAATATTGTTAGCTGGTATATTTATTTAGGTTGGATCCTAGCACTTGGTACACAGCTAATAGTTATTTTAATTCTTAATTAATTTAGTAGTTATTAATTATATATTTTTGCGCAAGAATGGCTTACAGTATATAGGATCAATACAACTTTTTTTGAAAAACTTGAAACTGTTTGACTATCGAATAACAATTGTATCGTTTCCTTAAAAAGAACTCACTATTATTATCAAATAGAGTCAGTTAAGTGTATATAATATAAAAAAATATCTGTTGAAAATTTTAATTCATAATTCAAAGTCAAGAGAAAATATTTATTCTGAAGTAAAACAATTTGATGATAATTTGTGAAAGGAATTTTTACAAAAATTAAATAAATTTTTCTTTGATTTTTACATTTCACAAATTATTGATTTCTAAATTATTAATAATTATTATTTACTGTTAAAAATTGATGTCATTTCTTTCTTTAAATTAAAATAAAATATTCTTAAGGGGAATGATACCATCGCAAAAGGCAACAATTTTTAGAAATGATCAAATTTAATTTGATGATTTGTTGTTATCTTATTTTTTAAAATTTTTTTTTTTTTGAAGTACATTTTAAACTTGCAAAAACATTTGTTTCTTGAAGCCTGTGTATATAGATTATTAGGTAATATGAAAGTTTAGATAAATGTAGATAATTATTTTTTGGTGAAAGTGTATTTTTTCCATCGCCTCCCCCCCCCCCTCCCTTTTTTTTGTACATAAAATATTAGAGTTGATATGGTATTTATCCTGTCATGAAAATGAATTTTTTTAACACTATATTTACATGAAGTTTGCCTACCTACACTTAAAATTCGAATGAATATTTTATTTTACTATGGAACAGTTACTGAATGAAAATGAATTTTATTTTTACAATGTGTTGCATATAAATACTTTATATATATGTATGTGTTTTACAATATTATGGGGCATTTAAAGATATTTGAAATGTTTCTAATAAAATAACATTCTCCATCTTTGACTGTCTGATTTACTTAGTAATTATTCTTTAAAAATGTTTGAAATTTTTTTTAGAAATGATTGTCTAAAGTAATAAAAGAAATACTATTTCATTTTTTAGTTAAAGCAATGATTCATATTAACATATAATTTTCAGGATATATTCATTGTAATGTGATTACCCATTATTATGAGTTATTTAATTACATATAAAGTACATAATCAGGGCTAATAATTAACTAAATGATTATAATGAGTTATTTCTACATGTATTAACTGTTTTAATACTTTTCTCTAAGTGCAGTCACTATAGCAAGTGCTCTTTAAGCACATTAAAATTAATAAAGAGTTACCTTCAGTCATGCATGTGTACAGAATGCTTAAAAACCTTGTTATATTAAGTATCGGAAAAAAAATTGCAAAAAATTGTAACTTCCCTGAAAAAAAAACATGCATTAAATAAACATGTGTTTGTAATTTACTCGTTAGTACAATGCTTTGCAGAACTGAATAGTTTTCTATTGGAAATTGCACTTTTAAATCTGGGTTACTAAATATAATGCATGGGTATGTGACATTTGGATCACAAATTAATGTTATTAATGCTAGTATGAACCATATAAAAAGTTTGCATTAAAATTTTTTATGACAAATTGAATACTTTTTTTTAATTGTCTTTGTATAAAGTGCTTTAATATATACGTTGATCTACTTTTTAAAAATTATACAATATTAAGGGAATGTTTCATCAGAAAAGGTGCAATAATGATCAGAAATTCAATTTAATTATCTTTAGTCTTAAATATATTTTCTTCTTATTGAATTGCATATAGTTTATAAAAATAATAGTATGATTTATCTATAAAGAGATTCTTGTGTTCGAATCTTAGATAATCAAATACTTAAGTACCTCTGTTACTACTCTGAAGATGCGTAAAATAAGTAAAACTTAAGTTAATTAAACATTATATGTTCTCAATATAACTTCATTTAAAATAAACAAAAATTTGCTTAAGTTAACTAACATATTTTACTTTCTTATGTATGATCTAAATATAATTTTATTTAAAATAAAAAATTTGCTTTGAAGTATTTACATGTTTGTGAAAGTCTACACCTCTCCAAAATCCTTTTAGAACAGGTTTCTTTTGTGAAGACAAAAATAGTGAGAAAAAGCTTAGTTTAAGCTGGCGTCGGTATTGAAAATATTCTTCAAAGTAATTGCATACATAATAAACAGGGAGGAGATGGTTTATAATCCTCACGTTTCAACATGCTTTCAAAACACTCATATTTTGCGCTGGTATATGAAAAAATGCGATTCTCTTCCTCTATCATATTTTCATTTATTGATTGAACAACCATTTTAGCAAAATGAGACATTTTTAAAAGTACAATGTGAAACTGCGATAGCAAAATAGTCCTAGCGATGGTAGTAAACAAACGGCAGCGTAATCACGGGACACAGTTTTCACGTGATCGTGACGTCACATGATTTAGTCCATT
>BMAO01033743.1:0-27909 GCA_019973975.1 Trichonephila clavata | reverse complement strand
CACACACACACACACACACACACACACACACACACACACACACACATGTATTTACATACATTCAAGTACAACACAATCAATATTGCACCTTTTAAACAAAAAAGCACGTATTTTTTTTAGATTCATATCCTAAGAAGAACAAATTTTAAGGATATACATATTGAGGAAAACTTAATAAAAGTTATCCAGAAATTAGAAACTCTTTTATTTATTTATTACTAATTAAAATGAGATGGAAAATGATTCTAAATTTCATGAATTGAATTAAGAATTCTATAAGAAACATAGTTGATACATGTCAAGATAAATGAGTTTGGAATTACTATGTCTCTACTCTTGTATTAATTTGGAAGGTTAATTTCATCCAAATTATATGTGAAGGACTTTAGATTCTCAGAAAAGCATCTTCATTGCATGAACAATTAAATAAAGCTATTCAAATTTTCCTAACAAAAAAAAAAAAAAAGAAAGAAAGAAAAGTTGTTCAATATTCACTTTCCATTTTTTGTAAACGCTAGAAATAAAACAATTTTAGGTGATAGACTCCAATAAAAACTTCAGAGAATTTGACGTCCATAGCACATTTTCTACATTTGGCCATTCAGACATTCTATGTCTTGTTTTTATGTATTTTTCTGTGAATAATTTAGTTTTTTTTTTCATAAGCCACAAATCACATTATCAAAATGAAATAATTACAAACATTAAAGAAGTTAACGTTAAGTGCTAAAATTGGACTGAAGGCCAATTTTTATTTTTCAGAAGTTGTAAGGATTCTAAATGAGAGGAAAGTACTGGGAAGTTTTGACATTCATCAATTTAAAGTGCTGTTGAGAGACAGAGAGAGAAAGAGAGAGAAAAGTACAATACAATTTCTTGACAACATTCTAACTCAAAATTCATGGTAAAAATATAACTCATAGATACGATTTTTAAAAAAGAAGTATTTGAAAGTAGTTTTGAAGGGAAAAAATGATTAAAACATAAAAAAAAAAATATTTGCTATTATGTTTACATTATTTTACATTACAATCATTATGAGAATTAAAAATTTTTCAAGAATGCGAATTTTTGAATTTTGTTTCTTTAACAAAAACTTCTTGTTACTTTAACAAATATGGTTCTTTGTGTATATTGTACTCTAAATACTGTAAAATGCATTTTCGTTTTGAACGTTTAAGTTCCATATTTGACATCTATAAATTGGATTTTATGCATAAATTTTATAAGAAACAAGTAATAAAAAAATTTTTTTTAGTCAATTTCTTTTTAAGTCAACAAAGAAAATTTTTATTTTTGTTACTTTTTATTAAATTCTTCCAATTAACATAAATATGTATACATACGTATGACGGAATCACAATATTAAGTGGCAAAATAGAAAAAAAAAAACGATTTTCCTAGTAATTTTCTATTTTTCTTTCTATATATTGGTGATGGACAATTATATATTTTTGTTTGTCACTTGTTATTCATTAATTAAATTTAATTTTTTCCATAAAATAGTATAGTAAAAAGAAATACTATTCTCAGAAATCCCATGCCGGTTTCTCACCCAGGATCTTTGGATTAGAAGTCCATAGCATTACATGAACACAACGAGCAATTTTCCTTTTTATATACGGTGTTAGACTATTATTTTTGTTTGTTACTATTTATTCATTAATTAAATAGAATTCGTGTATTAAAATATTTGAAAAAACGGTATTAACATCAAGTATAATCCACTACAAGTTAAAAAAATGTATTTGAACTTGAGTGGATGAATAAAAAGTATTTTATTAACGATTGGAAATTTGAACAAGATTTTATATGTGTATATATATATATATATATAGGGAGAGTGTGAAGTAATAAGGAATTTATTACTAATTTTAATTAATTTTTTAATATAAAAATATTCAATTGGGGGGGGGGATTCGCCTAAAATAATAGATTAAAACTACATTTACGTGGCGGAAAAATAAATACGTACAGATGTATTCTTATTTGAGTAGATACTATGCATTCGACTTTTTCTTTATTTCTAATACAATAAAATAAACATCACACACACTCTGAAATATTTTTGGAAACACAAGTATGGAAACTACCGAAATACTATTTTATTCATTTACGAAGACAGCTTTCAACAACTACCTATCCACAATGCAAATCGACGCCAACTGCCCTGATTTGGGTTGCGTTATACATTTATTTCAGATACTGCTAAACCAACCTCAGTTGTTGCGGATGGAGAGAGACACGGAGAAAAACCTGTGACCTATGAACTACAGAAGAAAATGAAATGATTGGAATTGAAAGATTGTGTAATGTTTTATGGGAAAGTACTTATTGTATTTTATGCGTGAGTAGGAATTTTATACGTGAATTTCCTGTATTACAATTTATGTTAGCTTAAGATTTCAAAGTCATTTATCTGGTTTCTGAAATCATAAAAAAATTTTCGTTCTTTCTTTGTAGAATGAGTCAGACATTTTTTTTAATGTAGGGCAATGGAACACTAGAAAACGTTTGAAATAATTGTTTTTTTTCATAACTAGTTGTTATTCCTTATTTCGATAAAAGTTGCAAGCATAAAGTGACAGCAAAATGAACAGACATATATTAGAGTTCGGATAAAAAGAATTTTTCAATCAAATAACTTTTTTCATCTATAATCTGTGTACCATAATATGGTAAAACCCTTTTATTTCTGTTACATTTCTTAACCTTTGGTAGCAACGACAGGAAGCATATCATAGCCACAAGCAGTGCCAGTCTATCCCTTATCGGCGCCCGGCAAGGCCCGGATAAGCTGAACTTAACCAGATTTTTCGGGTTATAAATTTCGATCCGTCAGTGCCAATGGGGCATGTAGATCTTCTGCGCCCAGGGCCAGAAATGAGCTTAAATCTGCACTGGCCACAGGGCCATCTTAAGGCATGGGCCAACTAGGTCCGAAGCCTCGGCCACTATGAAAACCTCGTCGCGTTCTTGACTTCCCTTAATAACATAATGATTTGAATAATTTCACACACAACGGTCAAATGATTTATCCTATTGTATTCTCGGAAAAATTTCAGAAGATATTTCAACTGGCTATATGTGATGACCGTCGACCATGTCTAGGTCTAGGCCTATCACTATACACCATCATTACTCATTTGGTCAAAAGGCTTCAGTCCGTCCAGCCAATTTCTGCGACTGTAACTCCTGTATATTTATTTGTTTCAGGTTTTTGTTTGTACGAGTATTTGACAACGTATGGTGTATGTGCTGTCTACTTTAAAGGGTCATAGGTGAGACTTGCATTTGAATAGAAGTCCAGCGCCTATTTTTGCGTAGGGGCCCTACATAGAAGAAGTCCCTACATGGCCATCTATACTAACATGAGGGAAAGGAGTATAGATGAGGGTTAAAGTCGTTTTATAAAGAAACACGAGAGCTGTTGGTGACAGACATCGTAAGTTAGAAGAACGGTCAAGTGATAAAGACGACACCTGAGGTGGCATCCATCTCCAAACTGCCACACCCTGCCAATATAAGCCTGGACCGATTTAACGTGCCTCAGATTCTTTATAAGGGGAATCTTCAGTAGCACTAGGACTCGAATGCATGGTAGGCCGGAGTATCATGAGTTCATGACTATGACCTCTAGACTACCACGGCCACTGAAAGAAAGGAGATTTATTCTAAAAATAGAGAATTTATATAGATATATATAATACTGTATGCATAAAACAGTTATTTCATCGATTTATGTGTTGATGGCATGCATTTCAAAATAAACTCTTTGGAAGTTTATTGTGTGTTCAATATTTTTAATAAGGAATAAAATTTATAATAAATTATTTCCTATTTTCAATGATTTCTCAGCTAAATGAAAAACAGCGATTAAAAAAGCATTATTTCAATATATTGTTGTAAAATATAATGTTGTAACTATTACAATTAAGGTACCCGACTAAACCCTAAAATTGTGAATTTTGCCAAAAATAGAGAATTTTTTATGATTTTATTTTATAGGCCGTCTTATTAGCTTTATAAAAATACCAAGTTTATTATTTTCCGTTCACTAGAACAAAAACTACAAGCGTTTTAGTAAAAGCAGATATCATTAATTTAAGCAAGATGTCATATTTTAAAACGCGTTTTACTCGAAATGTGTTTTTTTGAAAATGCTCAAATGGGGCCAGCGATTGCTAATAAAGTTTTGAAAATAATGAACTGAAATTTTTTATGTATGTTCTATATAGTAGTAGAAGTATTTTAACCTTCAGATTTATCAATCACTGTGTTTTATTACAAAATTTATAGTCCCTTACGTGACTAAAATCACTGTTTCTTAAGCAATTTTATGTAATAACTAAGATAAGGTGCTCTAGTTTTTATAAAATTAAAATATCTTATCCTGAAGGTCATTTCAAAAATGAATAACATAGCAACACATCAGAATTGAAAAATTGAAATTTTTTTTATAAACATTTGGTACAGAATGGGCCGCGTTTGGGTTATTTTTTTGTCAAATTTTACCAGTTTTTCCCCATTTTAGTAATAATAATTTCTTTTTCTGTTCTCAATTGTTGCATATTTTTCTTAAAATGTTCTAAAAAGCAAGAACAACTACCCCCCCCATATCTCCCCTTTTTCAAAAAAAAAATTAAAAAATTGTCGGAAGTAGTCGGATACCTTAAACTAACTTTCACAATTAAGCAATTTTTTTCTCCAGATAACTATATTCAGACTATTAAAAACATACTGAAGTTATTTTTGCTTTCATTTTACTCTAATGAATATTTATTAACTGTTACAATTCGTCGCCTCATAATGTAATAAACAAGTAATTTTGCACACAGTTCTCCATTTCTGTCTAATTTTCAATTACAATATTAAACTTTTCGACTTATTATTGTGTATTTTTTTTTGTGTGTGTACAGATCCTCTAATTTGTGTTTCAATGTATTTTGTATGAACTCAAGTATACTGCATTTCGCCCAAAATTACTGAATTGGTACTTACCTTGATTAACTCATGTTTTTTCATTATGAATCAACTTTTATAATTTGCTATATGTGAGCTAGCGTTTCGTGATCATTCTTTTCCTAACGATTTTTGCTTTTTGCCTACATATTCCTGTTGTCTTGGTATTGCTGTTTATCCTTCTGTAGTCTTTATTTTACAGTAAGGTTGCATTATAACAAAACTGTACACACTTTGACAATTTACCATGTCATTTTGAGCAATGATTATATCATGTGCAATATAACTGAACAGATACTTCATTTAAATTTCTTCACCACACCACACAATAAATGTGGACCTAATAGCATTTAATTTACATTAGACTATTGCTACTGTAACGTTTGGGAAAATTGATGAGTAGAGGGAGACTTAAAAAATTAAATTATTACTGTAACGTTTATTACGACTGCAGCTATTAATTGCAATATGTATATGTGGTTACAAGTTATTCAACGTATTGATTATTTCCATTCCACAGAATATTTTATTTGTGAAGGAGAAGGCAGACACATCTTCTCTTTCTAGTGTTTTAAACGGACTGTCCTCCGCTCTCTTGGGGGTGGGGCGGTTGCTTCTTACATCTCGAATTAAACTCAGGGTTCCGGATTCCAGGTGGAATCCAGCGTTGTGCTTCTCATGGTCATCGGTTGTCAACATGATGCCAGATGAAAAGACTCCGCAATATTTTAGGGTGCAAGTGTGGATGTGAAATGCTTAGCTCTGGGAGTCAATCTTGCAGCTGCTAGGAAGGAATACATTACAATACGCATAATGATCTTCGGTGGAATCAGATCTTGAATCTTCAGTCACTTGTAACTCGGATTTATTTGATTTTGTAGGTTCGAGATAATAACAAGAAATAAAATACTCGTACAGTGAAAATCGCTCAGCATGAAATTGAAGGGACTGAAATATTTTTTTGTGTTAAAGGATGTTGCAAGGGAAACAAACCCCCATTTATCAACAAAATTAAGAAAATTAGAGTTTATTTTATTTACATAGTGTATATATTTAATAAAAATTAGTGTGTAACGGGTTCTGTTTGGATTTCTACTCTTGGGAAAATACTCTTTTTAACTGAGATAATAGTTTGAAAACTTTTTTCGTAAAAAGGATATGGTTATATGCAAATGCAAACTTCTATTTAAGTGCCAGTCATTCAGTAGGAGAGGTAATGGTTAAGAGTTGTTCGTAAGCAGAAAGCCGAGTGTGAGTGACCATTGGTCGAACATCGTAATATTAAATCTAGAAAAAGGATCCACGGGATAGTGGAAAACGTTCACTTTACGGATGAACGAGTTAGCAAGTTGGAATCAGGATCGCGCAAGAGATTAATCCAGACAAGTGCTTCCATATATTTAATATACTTCGGATTAATAATTCTTATTGCTCCTCGGGTTTAGTTATCAAAGTGCATTTCCAAAAGTGTTAAAAACTGAATAAAAGTAGTGATTATGAGATCATGTATATTCTTCCTCGAACCCTCTCACACCGGCAACCGACGGGTCGCAACAAATGAAACAAAAACGTTCACAAGAACATAAAGAAATTTAATACAAAATTTTTAAATTTTGGAAGGGAAAAAAATTGAGTTTTTGGAAAATAATCTGATATTTTGCTTGCATTGTTTTTGATGTGTAACATCTTTCCTCTCGATTGCTGGATATTTGTGGGAGTGATTTCGTGAAAAGGGACGGGAATGCGTAACAGGAAGTTGGGGAAGCGCGCGCTATTCAGTGAAGTTCTGTTTTTTTCTCCTTCATTCGGGAGGGGCTCCACCCCCATCCCCCACCCCCTGCGGTCTAGGCCATGGAATCTTTGTTTTTGTTTTCTTACTGTAGGATCAGTGAGTCACTAAGATCCTTTACGCAGAGACGTGGTTAGACAATGACGAACATGTTTCGATACCTGACTTCAACTGCTGCGTACAATTTAAACGACCGGGCCACAGAGCAGTTGGTGTTGCGATCTATCGTAAACAGAACAACTCACATGTTGTGGCTTGACATATGGATATTACTTATCGTCAAACAAGAGGACTTGGTATTGTTAGTTAAGATATTGGGGACATATGTGTGGCAAAATGCTTATTTGAAAATGGACAAACAGTGGTTTCGGTAGTCGTATACATTTCTCCGAATCAAACGGTTCAAAAAATTAAAGATTTCCAGCATTTTTTACTTTTATATATACCAAAGGTCGTTCTGCCTTTTTTAAAAAAAAAAACTATCACTCGCTTCCCATGATTTTGAGTGGTGATTTTAAAGTTAACTTCAGTTTGTAAAAAGCCGAGCCACTCATAGCTTTTTTGAATGATGAATTCAAGCTCGAAATGAACACAAATCGAAATGTTTCGACAACTAACAGTGGTACTGTTATTGACGCTATTTTTCAACGGTTTTTAAATACTTTGAAAACACACGTATATGTTTCATATTTTAGTTATCATAAATTGTCATTACCGCTCTTCCCCAAATTGAACAAGAATAATTATTTTTGATAAAAAATTGCATCACTCCTTGTGTTAATTAAATAAAATTTTCATTAAAGATATAACTATTCCATAGAAAATTATTTCCAATCATACTCGATTCATTTTTTTCAGGATTTAAGTTGCTATTGGTGAATTTACCACGATAACATGTCAGATGTTACACATCGTACGCGACTACTGTAAGGCTCGTTTCTTTTTTTTATTTTAGCATCAAATTATCAAAAAATTGTTCGATATCGTCCGTTTTTTATTCATTTCACCATTGGAATGTGCTTCTAAATATCTGTGCATACCTTTCATGACCTCCGTCATTTCGGATAACGTAGGGACAAGAGCAGCATTATTAATTTCATTTCCACTGTCGAATCTACATCAATGATACTTTTTGAGCTTTGAACAAACAATAAAATGTCTTTATTAGAGCTTTACACAGAGCTTTATTAGCTTTTTTTTCATATGATACTTTTTGAGCTTTGAACAAACAATAAAATGTCTTTATTAGAGCTTTACACAGAGCTTTATTAGAGCTTTTTGTCGGAATCTACATCAATGATACTTTTTGAGCTTTGAACAAACAATAAAATGTCTTTATTAGAGCTTTACACACATTATCATCATCTACTGCAATAAATTCTTCCGATAACATAATAGGACAGTTCAATCCGGCTGGTGTTTTCCCTATTTTGTTAATTCCCCTTTTCGTGTTAATCGATTTTCATTCCGTGCTAAAAGAAAAATGCATGAAAATGCGTAGTAGTTTGTCGGGACCATTCTAGTATTTCATGTAAACCTATACTTCGTCTCTTCCGTTTTAGCGTTAAACGTACTTCACTGTGTGACGGGTCTATCCGCGTTAATTTCATAAACTAATCCTCTTGGGTAACTTTGGGGCCAGCATTTATTCTATTTCACAGCCTCCTCGGGAAAAACACGAGATAGTTATAGGCTAATTAGTTCGACTATATAAAGTCTAGATTTAGTAAGAGACAGAGAGAGAAGGAATTGCCAAACTAAATGTAAGTATCGTCTACGGATCACTTCAACGAGCTTTACGCGTATTTGATAGAATCATAGCAAAGTATTAGATTAATCATTAAAGGAATCAAATTAAGTACTGACCTGAGGTTTGCAAGAGTTAGTCTCCTTGTCAATTCTGATAGCTGAGATTACTTAGACGGGAATATTAGGGTTGAATGTTAGATTTGAGTATCAGGATTAATCTAGGTATTAGATAATTACTCCAAGGTTTCCACTTATAGATTGAACTTGTGCTTGTTAATTGTGTTTGTCTGTGTTCAATAAATAATTATTGTTATGGCTTTTGTTGGTGATGATATGTTTCCTTCCACACCAGGCGCGTCGGGCAATGTGAACCCAGTCCAAGATAGGGCAGGGGCACGACAACTGTAGTTTTGGACTTTAAATTTATTAAAATTATTTACGAAGAAAATTACAAATAGACGGGTTGTTGCCTTGATGCAATACTGAGTTAGAATAGTATATAATCTATAGTACCGTAACATATGTTTCAAAATATAGAAGTTCTGAAGAAGTTCTTTGTTTTCGTTTAGATTATGCCTTTCTCATTTTTTAACATACATTGTGGTGAGTGTCTGGGGCCGCTAGTGGTCAAGGTCACGAACTTGTGGCTGGCGTGTCATGAGTTCGAGTCTTGTGCCGTTGAAGACTAATCGTGTAGGCAGGGCTGCTGCAGGCTAAATATGTCGAAGCTCAAACATAATCTCGTTGGTGAGGTGTGGAAGATAGGAGGTGCCAGTTCAGGTGTCATCCTCTATGATTCAAAATTACTAGGTACGTCAGGAATAGCCCTCATGCAGCTTTGTAGTTTGCGTATATATTTTAATCTCACTCACCCAACACACTTCGTAAGTTTGTTCTACCTTTTGCAGAGCCAAGGTAACCCTAATACCTCAATGCCTTTAGAGTAGTGTCCTCTACCTGTTCATTCAAAATTAGTGTGACCAATTTTAAAAACATATAACTATATATGGAGAATTTCTATCGTTTTTCTACTGGTTTTATTTTAAAAATGAAACATTTAAATTACTAACCTAACCATTTTTATTAGTGGGAGTAAATTATAGTATCAAAATTAGATTCTCATATCCGGGACGAAGTCTTAAGTTTTTTGAAGGATAGTTGTTCAAATTCTGTTGTAGATAAACCATTTATAAATCAAAGAAGACATTGTTTTGATGTATTACTATCTAAACATTTAAAAGAAATGAATTTGACTTTCAATCAAAAGCTCTAGGGGAAAAAATGTGAACTGAAAGAAGTCCTTAATGGAAAAAAAAGAAGTTGAAAAGAATTATCACTGTAGAAAAACCCCTGCCTCCAAGAACTTTGGCAAGAGAAACTACAGATATCGCAATCGACAATTTGTCATCCGATATAGAAAATAGGCTATAAAAAAGTGAATAAACCAGTCTGCCATCAAATGTCAGCAAAGACTAAGGAAAAACGAAGAAAACGCTCTTGGTCTTTGTATTTAATGTTACGTAAATGTAGATACAAAACATGGATAACTTAGGTTGAAGCCCTGTTTCCTCTATGATCAACAAATGAAAAAACGAAGATTCAATATATTTCACGCTAAAAGCGTCGCAAAGACGCCACTGTTTTGGAAAAGGTAAGTTAGCCGTCAGCTGTTATGGTATAAATGGGAATGTCCTCTTAAGACTTAACAAAACAACTTTTTGTAGAACCAAAGGCTAAAATTAATACTACATACTATCAGAAAAAAGGTTTTGAAGCACATGATCAAAGAAAGTAAACAACTTTACCTTCGAGGAAACTTTTTTTTCTCACCAAGACTCTACACCATATCATACTGCAAAATTAACTATAAAATGGCTGAAACATAAGAAAAATAAATTTCTTTCATATAAGAAATAACTACCATCATCCCGATTGTGCTCTTTGTGAATATTTTTTATGGGGATACTTAAAAAAGCAATTAAATAGATGTAAAGTAAGAGCACTTCAAGAGCTTCAGAAAGCAAGCAAAGATGAAGTTAGAATAATATGTGTCCCTCCCCCCCCCACGTAAAATGTACTATGCTAAAGGAAGCCACATTGAAAATTTCATGTAAATAATTTTATTCAATAAAAATTTATGATACTCTAAAAATGGTCACATTATTTTTGAATCAACCAATAGTTGTTTGTTATGGGAACAGTTCATTAGCTCAGAATGTATATTACGGGCTAACGATGTGATTACGTTAGAAAATCAATTCTATGAATTTTTAGGGTTGTCTGCAGTCAACACTGTACTACAGAGGAATAACATGACATACTAACCCCCAGGTTGATACGAATATTACATTTGGAATCCCACACAAGCTTTAGCTTTTCCATCTGGCCTTGCCAGTAGCTGAAAGATTTATATCCTGGTCCTGCCTAAAGTAGGCATAATTCCCATTTCATAATGTGGGGCATCAAAAGATTCTTTTGAGTAAAATATGGGCCAGGAATTAATCCGTTTGAATTTCTCATTAGATTAACAGGAAAAAAATAATAAAAATGCCTTTAAAAAAGTAAACGATACATTTTATTGCTGTGCTAACCACTGAGATTTTAATATTTTATTAGTTATTTTCTTAAATTTTTGTTTCTCTTACAAATTTGTGTTGTGTCTTTATGTTTATAAAACACACACACGCCCATGTACAAGAAAGATTCCCATGAAGGCATTTAAATGAGTTATTATTACATGTGTTTATTCTGAATCTCGGAAGAAAAATACTTAGTTTAAAATATTCATAAATGTTTCCTTTAATACAAAAATTTCGTATAAAGCCAAACACATACTAGATCTTGTTGATGCATTTACATATCGATTGCCCTTAGAAAACCGTAAAAAAATCTGCTATAAGAACACATAGGACGTTTTTTCACTTCATTTTATGAATGTTACAAAAAAAATCATTAGTTGCTTTTAAGGCACAACATTTTAGGAATGTATTGATATCTCTCTCCTTTCTTGATTGTGGGCTACTGATCAATAATTAAAAAAATTTCCAAGTTTCGACAAGAGGAATTTTTAAAATCTAAATTAATAATTTATAAAAGCGTGTGCTTAGGTTAATTTAAATATTCACTACATTTTTAACTTTATTTTTTGCAAGCTATAATTCTTTTTTCTTTGGCTGAAAAGTAAAACAAAATGAAGTTATTAAAAACATATTTATGTTAGGTTAAAATTAAATATAAAATCAAAAAGCACATAACTTGCGCACTTAACATTTATTTATATCAGTAGTCTTCAAACTAAATCGAATCATGGAACTCATAGCTTTTTATGAGGAATTTTTTGGGGGGGGGGGAACCCTATCGCACGCGCGTACACTTAAACCCTATCGTTTCTTAAGAAATACTTGAAGTAGATCAACATGTTATATGCATTTTATAAAAGGAAATTACATTATTTCTTACTAAAGATTTTAGCTTAAAATTTATGCATGTATTATTCATTCATTTTATTCATTTTACTACTGTGATACACTTTTTCAAATAAGATGTTATAATTAAATTTCATTTTTTAATTAATCTATTTTTTGTATGTTTATTAGAAACGAAAATGGGAAATTGGTTCTCATGTGCAAACAACAAACGATTCCAATAAAATATTAGCTGCTTTATCATTGATTTGGAGGATCTAACTCAGTTTTTTATTCCTTGGTCTCGCATAAAATTACTTTTTGCAGAATGGCCTTTTAAACCCGCTGATCTAAGTTCAGTAGTTTCCAAGAAAATTTTTTTTAAAGAAAAACTATTGACTGAATTTTACAGAAATTTTTACTGAGTTCAAACGCGTAGATTCTCTACATTTTTTTTAACTACAAATCTTCTATTTTTGCGAATTAGCTTAAACAGATGGACAATTTTACTCTTGTTATAAAATCTATTGTCTTTCTCAAAAGTACTTTTATAAATAAACAGTAAGCAGTCCAGGATAACATTACAAATTTAGCAGGTGTTATCTCACATTTATAATAAAAATAAAAATCGAATAAACCCTCTACTTTATTAGTAGAATATTTTTGCTACACAAACAAACAAAATTATTTCAAACGATATTTTAAGAATCATCTGAACATAACGATAAAAAATTGCTAATTATATTAATATTCAAAAGTTTATTTAAAAATATGATGATCAAAATTCGAAAACAGGTGTTCGATTACCATTATGCGGCACTCTTTCCCCTTTTTCTGCAGTGTATCTGAAAAAATGTTCGTAAACTTGCAATTCCTTAAAAAAATTAATGTTTTTGACTAATAAAAATTAAAATATTGGAATTGTAATTTTTAAACTGATGTCTGTCTTTATTAATATCTTAAATTAATACTTGCCCTAATTAAAATGGCATTATCAATTTTTAATGCAGAGTACAGCTATTATTTTGCAAAATTATTAATAAAAATCTTCTAAAAAATTACGCAATGAAATTCTTACACTTAAAAATTACTTCGTACATTTAAAAATATTTGAAACATAGTTTTAATTATTGTATTTTTTCTTAATTTAGTTCTTAGTTGGATATCTTTTAGCGTTCGCAACAACTTTTAAACGTATTGGTAAAGATTTCATCCGTGTTTTGTAGCTTCTGTATAGATGTTCCTCCATTCTTCTGTGATTATTGTTTTTAGTTCACATTTTGTTTTTATATGTCTCATATCTTCTTAGTCTTTCAAATTCTCCCCAAATACTGTTCTACTGAGTTTAAATCAGGTAATTGAGGAGGTGTCTTCGGAATTTGGAAACAATTATAAAGACACCAGAGACGTACGTTGAAAGTAGTACGATGGGGGTCATTCATTATCTCATTTTTAAAATATTTAAATAAAGCTCATGATTCACAGTACCATAAAAATACCAAAATACCTAATCTTGAAGCCAATATACACCACCCTCCTCACAAAACCTTCACCACCATGTATCACTGTTCCCAAAAAATTCTTGGGATTTAGTTCTTTGTTTTTCTTTTGCGAGCAATTATACTCCTGTCTGAACCAAAAACGTTTAATTTGCTTTCACCCCAATCAATTTTCTGTCACTGTTGAAGTTTCTAAATTTAATTCCGGTATATATTAACTTTTATTAGACGAAAATATTAATTCTTTTCTAGAAAATTGCAAGTGTACTTACACTTTTGAGTGCCACTGTATATATTTTATATTTTTAACGAAACTTTAAGAAAATGATAGTTTATACTATTTAAATTTAAACGTGGTTTATAGGAGAAAGTGTTGATTTTTTCTTTTAAAGTAAAGTTTTTGAAATTCATCTTCAGGCTTTTTCTTACAAATTTCTGAAGCATCCGATCAATTCTGGAAACCACCATTTGACTATAATTTCGACCAATTGTATTTAAGATGCTTTTTTTCTTTTCATCTTATCACGCAGTTTTTTAAACTGACTTTTTTGATCTTGGACAATCTCTATGTTGTACGAAAAAAAAATTCAATTTTAAATTTACGTAATTAAAATTTAAAATTATAGTTAACCAGTTCAAAAATTGAACAATAAAGTTTTTATATCAAATGATTTGAAAAAGTCAAAAATGAAGAAATTTTTACTGGGATTAATAACATATCAGTTTTTAGAAATATTTAGGCTGCTTTTAAAATGGAAGGGGAAAAAATGTACTTTTAAAATTTTATTCCAGATATTTCTTAAAGGTAATATTTTGTCGAGATATATATTTATTAAAAAGAAGGAAATTAAAACTTAATTGGTGAATTATTATTTGAAAGGGATTTAAATTTTCTTAAAAAATTGAAAATTAGGAGATTTTTTTTATTACACGTGGTTACTGCAGTGAATTTTTACACTTTATTTTCTGAAAGATAATCTATATAGGCATATTTTTTATTTATATAATGAGCGCAAAGCAATGCAGTAGTTCATTCGCAAACGATATTCGAAGACAAAGTAAAGAGATGTCGATGCAGTAAAAACGTCAGCTTCTTAAGTGAAAATGGTGTTCGAAGGCCGGGTAATACTATGTGGACTCTATAAAAACGTCAGCTTTCTAATTGAAGATGGTGTCAGAAGACAGGGTAAGGATACATTGTCACAATAAAAACGTCAGCTTCCTTAAAGAAAACGGTGTCTCTAGACAAGGTAAAGCTATGAGTCAGCATCCTAATCAAAAACGGTTTTCCAAGACAAAGTAAAGCTATGTGTCAGCATCCTAAGTAAGGACGGTTTCCTAAGACAAGGTAAAGCTCTGCGTCAGCATCCAAAGCAAGGACGGTTTCCTAAGACAAAGTAAAGGAATGCGTCAGCATCCCAAGTAAAGACGGTCTCCAAAGACAGGGTTAAGGTACATGGATACAATAAAAACGTGAGATTCCTAATCAAAGACGGTTTCCTAAGACAAAAAAAAAAGTAAAGCTATTTTAATACAATAAAACGTCAGATTCCACCGTTTCTTATAAGAAAGGTTTTAGTGATATAATCGATGCACAAGTGTATTTTATTAGTGAGGTTGAATATGTGTTTTTTAGTTACATATTTCCAGACATTTTTTGATGTATCTTAGTAGTGGTATATTTAATATGATTTGATTAACATTTTTTTAAGTAAAAGTGGGTCAGCTATTGAAGGCTGTAAGTATATGCTCTGTTAACTTTATTTACCTAATATATATATATACATATATATATATATATATATATATATATATATATATATATATATATTAAACAATACAAACTATTTAAATCCGTACAATCAGATGTCATTTCAAATCTTCAAACTTTTAAGAATTTCAGGGCATTTTCGAAATAGTAATATACCAACATTTAGACTCTATTTTTGTGATATATATTTTTTATATTTCTATAGAGCTTAGATTTTTTGTTTATAGTAAAAATACCTTAGTTAATCTCCAAAATTACAACGCGCGATAACCTTTTTTTAGTTCAAAAGTTTTTTTTCTTTTTAGTTGCTCATGGCTATAAATTTTGGCATCTCGCAATACATATTTTCAATTAGATTCTATTTTCTCTTAATAACCTTTCTTAAATACATAAAATGTTTTACACAGATATAAATATATTTATAAAAGAAGGCACAAAGCATAGCTAATCAGTTGTTTGATGAAAATCACAGAACGATTTCTTTGAAAAAAAATATGGAACAATTTTTAAAATTTTAAGTTTTTTTTCCTATGTGAAATTATTTTTAAAATATTGGGTACAATTTAGAGAATAAATGTTTTGACTCTATAATGCACATGCATCTTTTGCAGAAGTATAATAAATTTGGAAGAATATAGTGCAATTCACACAATTATGTACGTATAAGGTACAAATTTAATATTAGGTCGTTACATGCCAAATTGTTTCTATTTTTCGCCAAAAAGGGGGAAAACGTTACAATATGGTTATACTGATTTTTATCGTTTGGTAATATATTTGCTAAAGTGTTTACATATATGATCCTTACACTTTTGATTTATTTTTATTGTGGTAACCCTATTGACTTTAAGAAATTCGATTTTTTTAAAAATATTTAACCATTTTTTTTATTGGACGCTATTTTGTTTTAGTATTCTATTTTTGTAGTTTCCATTGGACAATGGATATCTCAGAAATTAATGGTGAGTATCAGGATTATTTTTTTAAAGAGTGTGAGAGTTCTGTGTTATATGTAAAAATGTGTTTTTATTAATATGTTAAAAAAATTCACTCTTTTGGTCAATTTTTTTAACTTTCTTAAGAGATTGAATTTCTTTTCTTCAATCTTAGTTAAGGTTTTACGGATTTCGCCCATTGGGGGTAATAAATCTGGTAAAGATGTAACAGTTGTTTCTGAAAAAGGTAATAAATTGGGAGGTTTAGTTTCTATTATGGATTTTATATTAAAAGAATTCCAAACTGATTTAACGATAAATCTGTCATGCAGAATTTTTTTAATGGTGGTAAATAGCGAATTTCTACTGTTATTTTTAATAAATGATTTTCTAATTGTTTTCCACATCTCATAATATAGTCGTTTTTCTATATTAGATATTTCTTTCAACTTCAAATTATTTATTTATTTTTTAATTTTTTACTGCATTCGCTTCTTTTAATTTCTTTTTCTTTCGTCATTTTGAAATTCCTAACAATCAGTTTCTTTTTCCTGGTACTTATACTCTAAAGCCCCTTTTTACATAGAAAATGTAAGTAAATTTCTTCTTTTATACATATATATATTCCACTTTTTAAATCATTTTGATTTTTAATTTTAATCATTTAAATTTTTTAATTCGCCAGTTTTTAATTGCTTCATCAAGTTTCAGTAATATTTTTTTTTATTCTTCACAACTGGTTTTTTTAGTGTGAGGGGTCCATTTTGAATGAAATCTACATTCCGTCTAAAGCCTATATGGCATGATTTTAATCGGGCCTATACGCCTATAACGGAATATAAAAACAATTGGTGTGGATTTAGAAGAATTAAATATTGCATTTTAAAAGGTACATGTACACTTGAAATAAACAAAGATCTAATAACTATAATATTTAGATGGACAAAACGCAGCAGTTGCGTTCAAAATGTCGACAAATGAGTTTTACTTATGTAGACGCCTCCACACGAATTCGAATAAGTACTTATCTATCTATTGTTCATTTATGCGTTTCTTATTTCGCTTAACTCCATAGTCTTTCGGATAGTTACGTATTAGGTTTTTTTTAAATACTTCACTGAGTTACCTTCCGTGGAAAATAGGTCCCCAATTTTAAGCATTTTTCACTACTAAATAACAGAAGAATATAGTAAAAGAATTAACCAATTAAAAACAATATTATCCTCGATCAAGATTATTATGTTTGAGCAGATGCGAGAACAGAACAAACTATAACAAAAAGTAATTTTCCAGCATGCAATAGCAAAATTAGTGCTTTTGAACAAGCGTTGGAATGGTTTTCCTTTATTGGCGGCAGATCGAGGCATTCGCCTACGCTTTTATATATAGATTGGACGTTATAATAAGTAAATGCCTATATTTTTTTTTACTTATTGTATTATCCACTTATGATATATATCTTAATCATGACTCCTGGTATTAATCATCCTATTAATTCATTTGTTGGATCTTTGCATAAAAATTACAATTATTTTTGAGGAAAATTTCTTTAAAAAGTATTGTTTAAAAAAAGTTAATTTTTTTGATGACACGAGTTACGTTATTTTTCTTCAGTACTGTTGTTCATCGTAGCTTAATTCAATATAAGCCTTTTTAAAAATCTGTTTCAGATATTTTGCTGATTCTGTGTATACTTCTGTTTATACTTCAGTTCTTCAGTTGAAGGCTACCTAATACATGCTATTTATGGTAGTATTTTGAGAAAGGCTTAATATATAAATATGTGTGTACAATATTTAAGTTAATTTTTTTCTACTGATTTATCTTTACATGTGTCCCACGACCCGAAAGAGCACAAAGCATACGAGTGTAATTATTTTTCTGTTATAATTTTCATTCGAATTTTTATACATTAATTCTTATTTATCTTTTTGGCATGTTAATTTTCTCCATCTAGCTACAAATATGAGTTTTTTTAATTATTCACTACTATGTGGGAGGCTTAATTGCAGTTCTCTTAAATTTATTCTTGAGCACTAATTAGAGAAATTATTTAAAATTTTGGGAAACACTGTTTTGCACGGTTTGAACCCTTCTTAAAAAATACTATGCACCTTATTACATTTATTAAGGAGTACCTGTTATTCGTGCGAATAACAGGTATAAAGTGAGTCAATTTTGTTTTAATCTTTAGTTACATTTTGGGAGGGAGGATTTGAATATTGATAGAAGTAATTCCTGAGTTAAAGTCTTTAGTTGATGTGTTGACACCAGATGAAATTTTAGAGGTAATGAATCGCGATGAAGTTCAATTTGAGGAATGAGATGTGCTCGGCCTTAACAACTGTACAATGAACATACTGCAAGGTTTTTCTATGCCTTACAGCTACTAGAAATGGTTTCAAGGCATTTCACGAAAAAAAATATTATTGTAATAATGCTACTAATATGTACCTAAAACGCCAATAAAACTTAATTTTCATGTTGAATTTATTAGTTGTATGTATTGTGTGATTAAAAACTAAGATTAAATAATTTACTTCAATCTTGTTTAATACTGAAAAAAATTCTCATTGTAGTGTCTTGTTCCTGATGTATTACATGGGATACATACCCCCAGCTTCTATAAATTAAAAAAAAATTATTGTTGCACTTTTCTATAAATGAGAAGATTGAGAGATTTCTAGAGTGATTAAAACAACTATTTAAGTACTTCTTACAAAATATCAAGCTTTTATTTTTGTCTCGTCTCTGAGGAGGTAAATCAGCTGATCTGAGTAATTGTAATTAAACTCGGGTCTTTCCTCATACATAATTGTTTATAATATCAAGTATTTTCTGAGTAGTTCTTTCTGGAAGACATTTTGTATAACAACTTATTTTCCTGAATAGTAGGAGTCGTACAATAATGAAGCGAGACTATCCAAGTGGCTATATCAGATTCTGTAAAGTACATAATAAATTTATAAATCATGTGATACAAAGTATACAAATATCTTAATTAGTAGCACAATTATTGTATTATAAAATGACAAGATACACCAATTTCCTTGATGTTTATTTTCAAATTTTTAAGGAATTACGTGTTTAATATACAGCTTCATTAACTTTACACCAATTGTAACTTCACAAATTCTTTACTAATTCAATCATTGATAAGAAAAGAAACCACAAGAAAAGTTTATTTGTTGGAATGCACAAATGTTTTGACGACAATTTTTTTTATTTAGTCCTTCACGTTTATGTTCAAAATATTCCTTAACTGTTTGCAAATATGTGGATGATGAGACTCCAAAAACTTCTGATCACACACACGCATACATATATATAATTTTTAATTAAGATTATTGTTCACAAGATAATTGCTCCACACTCAACACACAATCCACTATGTTCATAATTTCCCATCAAAGTGAAACTAAATGTATAAATAACTTTTTCTGTACTTTCAACTTTATTGAAGCACAAATATTCGGATGAAGGCATAGATGGAAATATTTGTACATTTTTTTTATCATTTCTCTTTAGAGTGTTCCAATAGTATAATTTACCATCGTGGATGTTGACTCCTATTGATTCTGTTTCAATTCACTGGTTCTAAACACATACAACCAGTCCGAAAATTCTATTAATTCAATTAAAAATATTTATAAAGGAATACCAAACAAATATTTTATTAAAATAGCAGTGTGCGTGATATTGATTAAGAAATGAGCAATAAATAACTTTGAACTTTGAAACTATACTAGGGCTGTTGGCGAAGGACCTCTTAATTTTGAAACAAACTTTGATCAGGAAGACGCTTTGATGGTACCCCACTATCTAAACTGCCACAACACGTCAACGTGAGGACTTAGAGTGTCGAAACGTTGAAGGTACCTCAGCTTCTATACAGGGAGGGTGTTTAGAGCCATCAGGGTTTGAACCTGCAATTCAAAAGCGCCAGTCAGGAGTTCATTATTAGAAACATTTGGATACCGTCCCCCTAAAATAACTAGAGATGATAACTAAAAATTTAGCTTTATTCTTACGTACCAGAAATATTTACAAAGTTGCTTTATTAATAATAAAAATACTGAGAATATGTATCTTTATTAGTAATAATTAAAAGAATATCACATTATATAAGTATTTAAACTTCTAGAATCATTTCCAAAAACAAAGTTATTCGAAAACCTGCAAGACACAACATTATTGATGCTAGCTCTTAAGAAATTCGCACAATATTATGAATAATGTATATCTGGCTTGATTGTCTTTACTAACGGTGTTAAATCAGATTTACATCAATATCTTTACAAAATAATTCATTCACAATTTTAGGGTAGAGTCGGTTACCTTAATATCAAATCATCAAATCAATCATCTCATATCTTATTATCAAAATGCTTATCAACGCTCTTTAATATTCCTTACTTTAAATGGAAGTTGGTTTTTATAAGCGATTGAAAATTTTTTCCAACATGAGGAATTTTCGGGGAACCCCTAGGTTTGATTCGTCGAACCAAGGTATCATGGAACACCAGTTAAAGACTACTATGATTTATTTACTTAAAATTTTGTTCTTATGTTTTTGTGCTCAGTAAGCTTTCAGTTCTTATTTTACTGGGGTACTATCTCTTCTTTTAAAACAAAAATATCAGTTATTCGAGAGAATTTATTTCACAAAAAAATTTATAAATCAGATTTAATGCATGCGCACTATAATATGTGCTTTAGAAATAAGTACTTACTCAGCGGGTATTTTTACTACTCATTCAACGCGAATGCGTTTTATTATATACAAGTATAACAACTTGCATAATTCTTCTTGTTAATTAATTTCCTAAGCGACGTCATACTACGTCTTAAGATATATTTGAGATTAACCAAGATTTGCATTGGATCGAATTCTCGAATCTCTAGTTTAAATAAAAACTAAATTCATTGTTTTTAAATAAAGAGTAACAAAAATTAAATAAAAAATACGCTGCATAATTTTTTGAAATGAGATGCTGTATGACATGTAACATCAAGAACGTAGCGTACCAGTGGTAACTGATTTTTAATTCTAATGAATTGCAAAATGCATTGAATAGCATGGCCTTGTGATAAGAAATTATAGCATTGGAATAATTACTTCCATTATATGTTTTGAAACGTTTTAATTTCATTTCGATTAATTGGCAGATTATCGGAACCGAGATAAAATATTTTACATCGATAAAAACATAATTCAAATAAAAGAAAATGTGAGTTTCGTTTTTACAGGGAGTGAACGAGTGAGTGAATATTAGCGTCGCTCTATTCAGCCATAGACGACTTTTGATGACGGACCTAGTAATTTTAATAATGCCATGATGTGACATGCCAGTCACGAGTCCATTACCTTGACCACTAGGCTACCACGGCCATTTTTATACCGTAAAAAATGCAATTGAAAATAAGATAAAAGGATTGTGTTTTCCGTTTAATTTCAATATCCCTTAAACTGATCCCAGTGACGCAACAGCCCATGAGAGCCAAGGTCTGCTGTGCCTATTTCAGATCTCGTGACCTTATGCGTTGGGGGTGCATGTGCAGATATTTCGGTCAAGTGGTCCGTTTGACGCGAAGTCCTTAATGTTCAACTGACAAGCAAGCTTGGTACTTATTTTATCAATCCACTGAAAGCATGAAAGGCTGATTTGACCTTGCTCAGCCCAGGATTTGAACCCCAGACCTATGGTGTGGAAGCGTGAAACACTACCACTCAGCCACTGGGCTTCAATATTTCTTATATATTTTTTTTCATTGTTTTCCACCAAAAACTAGAATCTTTTTCTAGTGATTGAGTGAGTGAATATTAACATTGCTCTATTTAGCTACTCGAGGGCTTTCTCCTTTTCTAGTAGAAACAAGTATTAATAAAACGTATCCGTGCGAATGTTTACACGCTCTTTTCCCCCCTCTGCAAATTTAGGCTTTATTAGCTGCATTAAAATGGACACAAACCCACTGAAGGGACAACAAAAATCCCAACACCAAGAAAAATCTATTGTAAAGTTATGAAATTTGGGTAATGCAAGTGTATAGTTAACATGTTTAATTGATTAAATTTTCAGCATCACAGGTTAATTTAAGCTCAAGAAAATGCATTTTAAGTGGAAAATGCTGTTAAATTAATAGCCGAGGTAACCTCCAGAATTTTGAATGCAAGCGTGCATGCATTGTGTCATACAGGTGCCAAATGTTACTTTGTGGTATGGAGTTCCATGCTTTTTGTATTTGTTGTATCAATACTGGGACAGCCAGGGCTGGTTGTGGATGATGCTGAAGTTTACTTCCAATGATATCTAATACGTGCTCAGTTGCAGACAAATGTGGTGATCTCGCAGGCCACGGTACCATATCAACACTTTACAGAGCACCTTACTTTACATCAGCTATGTGAGGGCTAGCGCTATCTTATTATAAAACTCCCCCCTTAAATGCTGCTTATGAATGGCACTACTATAGGTTGGATTACCAGATTGATGTACAAATTTGCAGTCAGTGTGTTTGGGATAACCACGAGAGTGCTCTTGCTGTCATAGGAAATTGCTCCCCAGATCATGACTTCGGGTGTAAGTCCAGTGTGTCTAGGCCATAGACAGTTTGGTTTCATGCGTTCCTGTAGCCTCCTTTTGACCAATCCTTTTGACCTCCTTTAGTACCATCACTGGCACCAAGGCAGAACTTGGATTTCATAAAACACAACAGATCTCCACTCTATCTTCCAATGAGCATTGGCTTGACACCACTGGCTTCTCAAACGACAAAGGCTTGGAGTCAGTGGAATACACGTTACAGGGCACTTGGATCAAAGCTGTCATTGAAGGAGCCGATTTCTATCAGTTCGATGGGTCACTGTGATACCAACAGCAATTCGAATTTCTACCACAGATGCAGTACTATGTGCTACGGCCATACACAGACTACAGCGGCCTTTCCTCTAAGTAGTACCACGTAGCAGCTTGGAACCCTATTTTTTTGAGGCAGTACCATCCCCGGACCACTGCTCCCAACAATTATGCAGAGTGAATAATTTCCGGCCAAGTCTTTCTGTAATACTGCAGAAAGAAAACCCACCTTCTAAGTCTTTCTTGGGGCTAAGATTTTTTTCACGCCAGTAAAAAAAATACTTATAGCAATTCCAATTTTAAAAAAAAAATCTGTATCCATAAAAATTGTACTTTTTCTGCATTGCTTTTAAGAATAAACAAACATTACAATATAAGAATTTAAATGAAATATGTATGTATATATACAAGGGGTGATCAAATGAAAAGGTACGAAACGATACGGTGGGTACAAATATAGACTTTATTCAAAATATACACCATAGGCCTGAGCACAACGATCCCACTGATGAACAAGCCGCAGGATTCCTTGTTCCCAGAATTCCTGTGGCTGTGACGAGACCCAGTCCTTCACAGTGTCCTTGAGTACGTCGTCCGAGTTGAAGCGCTTTCCTTTCAGGTGTTTCTTCAGTGGACCAAACACATGGAAATCGCAGGGTGACATGTCCGGACTGTAGGACGGATGGTCCAACGTCTCCCATTGGAACTTGTCCAGTTCCATTTGTGTGACTCTGGAGACGTGTGGACGCGCATTATCATGGAGCAGAGCCACACCCTCCTTGAGCAGGCCCGGTCTTTTGTTCTTGATGGACCTGCGTAGGCGTCGGAGTGTCTCACAGTACACATCGGAGTTAATGCTTTTTCTGTGCTCGAGTAATTCTGTGCTCGCATCATTTGGACGCCGCTTTTTATAAGAGCCTTTGCTCTCTCCTGCGCATGCGGGGACCCGCGCATGATCCGATCCCAGTCAGAGTCTCCAATGGCATCCCGAGATGTCTCGCTACATTCTCCCTTGGCGGAATATGCAAATATTTAACTGTTTCATTTTTATGTCGTTTCGTACCTTTTCATTTGATCACCCCTTGTATATATATATAATTTCAGTTCTTATATTGTCTAAATTATTGTTTTTTTTTTCAATTTAGTTTATTTATTTCCTTAAAATATTGTTGTATGCTTAGTTTAATTACAAAAAACTCTTAGATGGCTCCACTAATTTTTGATTTTATGAGTTAACACTTCAATTTTAACACGGCATTTATCGTGCGTTTTCTGATTAAGATGCTTGGTCTTCATACATCCTTCTGGTTAGCATTTTTTTTGTGTAAGATTTTATCCTAGTGTTTTCTACAGAATTTTTTTCTTAATATTCATCTCTAAGAGAGGAATTTTACTATTCTCTATTCGTAGTTTCATTTTATTTTAATGTCTGGCATTTTATCCACGTGTGATTGATATAAGCCTAATTTTTTAACATGGCTCTGTTTTTTCTATTATGTCTAAAATTTCTGCTGTACAGGGAAGGTGGTACCATAAAGTATTGGTTAACCCTAATTTCGCTGGCCTATTTCAGCTACAGCCTTAGAAATCATAATAGGTCTCCATTTTAGTCCAAAAACTCTTTTGAAATCTTCAATTGCTATGTCTCTTGGAATCCAATGTCTCTTTCTTAATCTTGTAGGTAGTACAACTTTCTCACTTTTTATTTTATTTTATTTTACTTTGTTATAATATATACATATATACATATGTACTTACTCACTTTCTTACTCATCACGAGATTTCTAGAATTATTTGAGCACTACACACTTGAAATATGGTAAACAGGGTTATTTCGTTTGGTAGAGATCCGGTAAGAATGGGGTTTGTGGAAATCAAGTGCTAAGGGGAGTTACGGAGACGTTTTAGAGAAAAAATTCTAGTTTTTGAAATATTAGACCTAGAGACTTGAAATTAGGTGAACATTGTTTTTTTAGTAGAGATTCATGAAGAACGAGTTTTGAGGAAATCGACTCCTAAGGAATGGTGGCATAAGGGCATTAAAAATTATATAATTTTTGTACCACTATACCTACAGGCTAGAGGTTGGGTAAAGATGTTTACTGTGTTGAGCAGAAATCCGCTAGGAGCGAGTTTTCGGAAATCGACTCCCAAGGGGGTTTGCGCGTGGTTGCGAGGGCATTGTAGTTAAAAAAATCTCATTTTTTGACTTGAAATTTGTCACGCATGTTCATTTTGATGCTTTGAGATCCACTAAAAAGGGATTTTTGAAAAATTGACTCCCAAGAGAAGTTACGAGGGAGTAAAAGGTATTACACTTCCATTTTATAAATGTAAGCCCTTTTCTTTTTGAATCTGGAGTTGAGTGCAGTAAGAATGTTTTTCAATACAATCGAAAGCTTAATGCTAGAATTCAGATATCAATAACTTAAAAAAAAGGCAATTTACTGTCATATGACATAAAATACCCAGCTAAAAGGGTCTTTTATGATGTTCAATTATACACTCAGGATGTATATTCAAAAATATAAACGTTTTTTTTTAGTTCTATTTAATATTTCTCGAGCAAGTTTCCTTATGGGATCGTTTGCTCTTAAAGTCAAGACAACTGGCTTCATTTTTTCAAATTTTTAAATGTCTGGCTGCACGAAGGACTCAGTCGAACACTTTGATGAGCAATCATGTTTCATCTGAATTGGAAGCTTTTGGAACTGAATGTCCTTTATCCTATCGCGATGACATTGGAGGATGAATAAATTCAAACATCAAAACTTGTTAGCGGGAGCTTGTACTAGATGGTGCCATACACCCCTGACTTGCCCTATCTGTAAATGGATTGGTTTCCAAAATGCTCAGCCCATTTGAAAGAAGCAAACAAACATTGGAGGAAGAACAGATTCCTTCTTCTTTGTATATTTATTTGGATTCTACAAAAAAATTTCAATCAGGCATCAGTTGAGTTAAGTTGCAATTTTTACTTTGACGGGTTTTTTTCGCATTTCCAAATTTCTTTTCTACGCTTCAATCTACGAGGCTACTTAAATTTATGTGAAAATTCGATTAACGAAGTAACAAATTATTAGAATCATTAAAACCAAAAAATACTTACTTCACTCCTCTCGAAGAAATAAGGGGTCAATATTATCATTTGTAAGAAAAAGATTCTGAGAACCATTTGGGTAGGGGGAGAGAACCATTTGGGTAGGATTAAAGAGGTTGATTTTTATAGAAGAACAAATGCTGTAATTTGCAAACGTTATGAGGACATTGATGTAATAAAATTCATCAAATTAAATAGAATTAGATTTTCAGGATAAAAAAACCACTTTGATACTACTAGCTCAACATATAAGATCTTCAAACATAAACCTATATGTATTAGAGTTAGAAAACCACAAAGACTTCGCTGGCTGAACTCCATTACCACTGTTTTCAAGACCACGAGGGTATGAAACTGGCGACAAGGAGAACTCCTTGTATAAATGTCATGGAGATTGTCAAGGCCCATACGGGGCTGTTGAGCCAGGAATGATGACGATGATGTATCTTGTAATGATTTTAATGTGTTATACAAAAATATTATTTTCTATCAAGTGTCTGTGATTTCCTAACCCAAAAATGTTATTTAATTTTTACAAAAATGAGTAAATTAAAAAAAATTACAATTTTTAAAGGTGCAACTAATACAGAAAGTATTTCACGATTAGTTTTAAGGTATCCGAACACGTTGAAAATAACCAAACTCAATCAAGACAGATATTTTTGTTTTATTATTTTATTGAATTGAGCTATCTTTTTTAAATTTAAGAAGCATACTTTGTTTTGTTTCTACGCTACCTAGAGGCCAAGTTACAATCAATTTGATAAAGTGAGAAAAACCGGAAGTGGGTTTTTGAATCTACCAGAAATGGGCGGTTAAATTGCTCAAAATCTATCACGGCAAGTCTGATAACTCAAAATATTACGAATGTATTTCTATAAAACTTTTTGAACCTGATGTTTATGTTGTTTTCTAGAGAATGTGCTAAAATATTTTTTATTGTATGAGTACTTTTTGAGTTATGGCTTGTTATTTAAATAATGGTCTCATAAGGGATGCAACATTTCTTATAATGTTTACTCAATCAGCTCTAAAATTTCCAAATTTTAATAAAACATTAAAATTTTAGTACATTTTCTAGATAAGCATCTAATTTGTTATAGTAATACTTTTACTAATATATGTTTATTACTTTTTTCTCTGACTGCTTTGAAGTTTTTCAAGAATATTGCTAAAATTTCGCTTATAATTGTGATTTTTGTAAGATTCAGGTAGCTTATTTTAAACATTGATAGTTAAATAGTAACATTTATTGGTATTGAATCCTAAAAGACATTTATAATGTTTTAGTATGCCATTTTGTTAAAAAAGTACTCCGAACGTGATCGGATACCTTAAAAGTATGCACTAATTCGTTAGTGTCTTTTAATTTCTTAACGCACTGTATAGGTAAAAAGTTTTAAAATGTCAAAATTTCACAAAAGAAAAACATTTAATCAATATGGATGTGTTATAGTAAATCATGCAATCCTTTATTTGATACAATTGAGCATTTTTTTTGCATAAAGTTGTATTACTAGTAAACTGGGAATGAATCAAAGTCGACTAATTAAACTCATTAACTAGTGATAATTGTATGTTTATTTTCTGTGATAATTACACTTTATTATAAGCTAAAAAAACGCTTTTGGAAAAATGGTGACAAAACATTATTTTATTAAAAATAAGTCTCAAATGGTTCATTTAACAATGAAAAAAGAAATATCAACAGAATAAAAATGTCTAAATTGATAGTTTGCAATGAACATTAATTGTTCTTAAGTACTAACCGAACTACTTGAATTGTGTATATAGCATTTCTCATGTCCGCAAAAATATATACATATAATCTACTACAGAC
>BMAO01033742.1:0-19082 GCA_019973975.1 Trichonephila clavata | reverse complement strand
CTTTTTTACACTGAAAAAATCTATCAAAACGTATCACATGATGAGCAAGTAATTAGGCAGGTCATACAGAATATACTGAGAAATGCAACACACTACTCAACAGGCCAAGAAGATTACTCCTTAGTCAAGGAAGTATGTTTCTTATGCACAGAAATTGATGCAATTAACATAATTTTTCAAGAGGAGTGTAAGATTTTTAAATCTAGCATAGAAAAGCGCATAGAAGATCTGGAAAAGGAAAACAAATTATTGCAATCTGAAGCTTTACGTGAATATAACAGCCGTCTTCCAGGTATTGTAAATGGATTAGTTCAGGCTGCTTGCATAGTGTATGATGAATACACTAAAGATCCAAAAGACAATAAACGTCAAGAGAATACTGATCTTATATTCAGTTTAACGCAAATTAGAAATATTCTGCAATTTTCTATTGATGTGCAAGAATATTCCTGTCATGAACGTCAAGATTTGTGGGATGAAATGTACCAAGCTCCTGGAACTTTTATAATACGGAAAAGAAGTAATAACGTTGCAGATGAATTAGAAGTTCCAGTTATAACAAGTGACATTCTATCAGAAAATCCAGCACCTAAAAATCAACAGCCACAAGAAAATGTGGACAGACGAGAAAATATTATGAATAATAGAGGAGGCTCGACAGAGGAGCTCATTAGCAATAGTTTTGAGGAGGGTGAAATGCATAGTAGTGACCAAAATACAAAAAGCATAGAAGAAGCGTTGTCTGATGCTATCTTCAGTCTTGATTGTAAAGAAGTAAGATCTTTAGTAGAATGGGTAAAGCAAGAGAGCAATAATGTAGAACGAATCATTGGTGGGGCTTTGAAGAAAGCTAATGAGACGAAAGTTGGGAAGAGAGATCAAGGGTCTAGAGATAAGATTAAAAAAATTAGAGAATTTCTTGCGGAAGAGCTCAAGAGCATTGCTGCATCACTAGTGGGCAATGATGTAAAAATTACTGCAAGTAGCCACGAAGCTCCTGTAATAGAGTCTAAAGAAAGTGAATCAGATTCACTGAGTTCTGAGGGTGATGATTATTCTAGGCTT
This sequence comes from Trichonephila clavata, assembly GCA_019973975.1. Taxonomy (NCBI): domain Eukaryota; kingdom Metazoa; phylum Arthropoda; class Arachnida; order Araneae; family Nephilidae; genus Trichonephila; species Trichonephila clavata. The sequence goes on along the minus strand of BMAO01033742.1, from coordinate 18,017 downwards.
GAAAGTGGTAAGTCTGCTGGAACTTCTTCAGGTAATGGCTCTCCATTTGAAGAAGTTGCAGTAACATCAGAAATGCCTTCAATGGCCACTGAAGAATCTAAATCCGAGCCTGATAACCTAAATGATGAGCAAGATGATCAGCAAAATTTAACAGTACCTGCAGTATCAAGTTCTGTAAGTGAGGATGTTTCGACATCTAGAAGTGATGAAGAAGAGTCTGTAGTAATTACACAAGGCAGCCAAAATGATGGTGAACATGATAAATTCATGCCTGAAGAGCACCAAGATGATGATGCTATGCAAAAACACGCAACCAAAAACTTTAGTCATTAACAGCAAGCCTAGCAATACAGGTGTTGAGGGTGATGAAAAAAAACAAGCTCTTGTTCAGCCTACTGAACCTGTGTCAAAAAATGCTCAAGGTAACAGCAAACAACCTGGTTATCCAAACAAAAACAACCCTAATCCACAAGATGCAAAAAGTAAGTTGCCTGCGATAGCTGCTTCTATGTTAGCAATAACAGGAATTGCTACAGGAATAGCTATTGCAGTTTACTTGGAGATGTTAGCAGTTGGAATAGCAGTTGGAGCTTGTTGTCTTGTTGCTGCTGCAATCATATATTGTTGTAATAAGCCTTCAAAATCACTTGAGAATAGCAATGCTGAGAGGTTTAATCCTGAGGAGATTAAAACTTCATGTTGTACCTAAGTTAAAGAAAAATGGCAGCATGGCTAAGTGAAGTGATATTAAGTTAACAGTTTAAGAGATTATTTAAAGAAATTATCTTGGTGTCTATGGTTTTCTTGGACGTGGTCTTTTATGTCAAACTCAAAGAAGACTCAACAATTGGCTGCTCCACACTTTCTACTTTCTCGAGCTTGGTGTTGGGATTTATAATATTATATAGCGCAAAACCTATACACGCTAATCCAACAATCCCGCCAATCGCCGCTATGGCATACATTTTCAATACACAAGCTATGATACTACTGACTAGTAATGCTGCACCAACAACACTAGCCAAGATTGCTTGCCTTTGTTGCGTTGTTTTTGTTGGTGGTTTGTCTTTTTCATCTATGGTAAAACATAGTTCTATTTCAGCGGGATTTGGCTCTTGCTCATTAGTTTCTCTATCGACGGAAGTTGGTTCTACAGTGGTTTCTACTGAATCATTTTGGGCTTTTCGCTTCTTTCACATATAGGTTGAAGGTCTTCACTTTCACATAATTTGGTATCAGTTCCTGTAGCTTTGTCAATTGCATGAGTAGTATCTTTATTTGTTACACTATATTTACATACTTCCTTACTATTTTCATCTTTAGCTGTAGTAGTTTCGGCTGTTACAACAGTGGGCTGCTGCTCTATGTCTGCACTGCTAGAAATACTTGGCTCTTGTATCTTTGAACCCTTCCAATTTTTGAATTTTTAGCAATAGCTTTCCTTATCTTTTTCATAATCTCTATTAAAATTTGTTGTATTTAATGTGTGTAATTTAAGACGCTAATTTGTAAAATTTTTCTACCTGCTCACTCCACAGCATCGGTATTTCCCTTAAATCAGCTAGCCTCAAGCTACTTGGTTGTCTCCCATTTACTATGTCTTCTTTAATCTTTGGAGCTAGGTAATTTAACCTTAAAATTTGTTGTATGCGTCTTGTACCTATATTAATTTTAATGCTCAGCTCCTTCAGACTTCTATATTTTCCTTCTTCTAGTTGCCGTTTCCACAGATGGGCTCTCACCACAGCTTTGAGTAGCGCATTATTTGTTTTCCCCTCTGGTTCTACTACTGTGCATTTGTTTGCTTTCTTTTTTAACCCCATTGGTATAAATATCTCTCCTGATTCAGAACTTACTACTATTCCATCTTCTTTACCGTTACTCCCTTTATTAATTTTTTCATTGCTTCTTTCTGTTTTCTGAAACTTAAATTTTTCCATTCTTCCGCTTTTTCTTGCCAATTTTTGTATAGGTGCTCTGCTCTCTTCATTACTTCTTTTTCCACTTCTCCGGCTATTACTGTTCGGTTTATCGATTCACAACCCTTTCCCCTTAAATGATTATTGCACACATAATATCGATACCTTTTATTCTCTTTTTTTGCGTACGTCAGCGTCATATTTGCATTACAGCTCTTGCACTTTATTATTCCCTTTAGCAATGCTTCTTCATATTTTGCTTTTCTATATGGCTGATTCCTTATCAATTCTTGTGCTTTTTTCCACTTTTCTTCTTCTATTATTGCTTCATGCTTTCCCTCATACTGTTTCTCATAATGCCTGATTTTTCCCACATATATTGGGTTTGTTATTATTCTCCTTACCGTGGCCTTTTTAAAGATATCAAACCTTGCTTTCGTTCTGTAACCTTGACTATTTAACTCCCTTGCTAATGCTGCCATCGATTTTAGCTCCATATACCTCTCAAATATATGTTTCACCGTCTTTGCTTCTTTCTCATTTATTATTAATTCTTTATCTTTTACATCATACCCTAGCGGCAAAGTTCCTCCCATCCATAACCCTTGTTCTTTCGATGTTGCTATTTTATTTTTTACCCTTTCCACTATCATTTCTCTTTCTAGTTGTGCTGCTCCTGACAATACTGTTTGTACGAACTTCCCCATTGGCGTATTATTGTCGAATATCTGCGTCACTGCTACAAAACTTATCCGGTGCCTTCTAAAAAATGACGTTACTTCTATGCTGTCTTTTGTCTCTCTTGATAACCTATCTAGCGTATATACCACTACGCAATCTATTTCTCCTGCTGCTATATCCTTTAATAATTCCTTTATCGCTGGCCTATTTAAATTGCTTCCCGAATATCCTCCATCGTCATATTTTTTTGCTAATATTGCCCACCCTTCCTTATTTTTTATATACTTCTCACATGCTACTCGGTTATCTAAGTGGAGAAAGTCACCTCTCCCCACTCGACTTCAAAACCGGACTTGATAGTTTCCCATCATCCGGCTTCTCTCTAATTTGGTGCTTGTCATGCATACTTCCATGTAATTGATCGTGGCAGTGCTTATGAAGCAAGGATAGGTTTTTAATGTTATTATTGCGTCTATTGCAATCTTGATGATGCACATGTGCTAAATCATCAGACCTAAACCAAAGATGACAGTAATTACATTTACCTTGCTGTAACTTCAGTAATTTTATTACTCGTGATGATTTTCCTGGTAATTTACTTAAACGATTTTCCCAGTATGGCCAATCCCCATCATATGGAGATTTGCTTCCGATCACTTTGACATGCCGTTTAATAGCATGATCTCTGTGCTTGATAATAAGTGTTCCGTTACTTGTCATAAATCTCCAGTTATCGTTACCATACTTCTTGAAGTACTTTTTCTTGATCCAGCCTGCTCCCTTTTTTGGGTGTTTAAATTCTGCCCATTTCCAAAGTTGTATAAACATGGTTTTATCCATTGAGCTAAAGATTTTGCTTGAAACTGCCGAAGTATAATATTGACACCATCCTCTAATAATCGGATTGAGATCTCTAATTACAGCTTCTTGAGGTGCTCCACGTATTTCTCTAAGCTTATGTTTAACAACCGATGTATGCTGTTTCACAGAGTTACGACTTGGTTTAATTATTAATTTGTAACCTCTCTTATTTCTTACTGGATATTGTCGTATTGTAAATCCAAGAAAATCAAAACCTGGTTTCTGTCCATCAAAGGGCTTGAACGTATGAGTAACCTTTGTCTTTGATGACTTTAATTCTAGTCCAACAGTTTTTAACCATTCTTCAACTAGACTTTTAGCCTTAAGTATGATTTCCTCGTTCTCATGTAGAATAACAAAATCGTCAGCGTAAAATATTACACTTATAGATTGTTGATCCCTTTTTTTTGACATTGCGCCATATTTCCTTTTCCCATGCTGAGAAAGGTCACTTGTTAGTGCTTTTCTAATATATTGCTCCAGACCATTTAATGCGATACAAGCCAATAAAGGGGAAATTGTTCCTCCTTGAATTGTACCGCACTTAGTTGACTGATATATTCCATTTTCCATCACTCCTGCTCTTAACCATCCTTTTATGATTCTCTTTAACGTTGGTGTGGTATTAAGTTTTCCTAACAATGCGTGATGATTTATGTTATCGAAACACCCAGAAATATCTGCATCTAAGGTGAATGCGGATTTCCTGTTAAGTGCACTAAATATAGCCCCTATAGCATCTTGACATGATCTACCTGGTCTAAAACCGTAAATGTTTGGTTCAAAATTTGCCTCCCATTCTGGCTCTATTGCCATTTTTACAAGTGTCTGTTTTGCCCGATCTGATATAGTAGGTATTCCTAACGGTCTTTTCTCAGATTTTCCTGGTTTTGGTATCCAGATACGTCTTGAAGGTTTTGCTCTCTCTTTTATATTTAATGAACTTGCCAATTGCAACCGTTCCTTTTTATTAAGCTTTGACTTTCCATCTATACCTGCAGTTCTTTTACCAACGTTATCTTGAGTGACTCTCCTCACAGCTAGCAATTTTACACTTGTTGATTTGAGTAATAATCTCTGAAGATTATGCATCTTTTTGATATCATTACTTTTCGAAGCTCGGTAAATTCGTTTTTGTAGCTTAAATGAAGATTTCTCCAGCTTGCGCCAAGGAATTTCATTCCATTCATACCTAACATTGTGTTGGTTCATAACCTATTCACTACTATTCACAACTCTACCTTCCAAAATACAGTGTCTACGTCTGCATATCCTAATCATTACTTTAGGCATTAGCTTCTTAGACAATCCTTCCACATAAGAGCTTGCGGTTGGCTACCTACTCATTATCCTTAGACCTGCTGCGAATCAAGCGATAAAAAAAAGGGAAGGAGGGTGAATAAAATCAAGGTTAACTAAAAGGCGTGCTTAAGATTTACAATACCAGCAATAATATTGAACCTCAGGTTATATTTTTTCTGAAAATTGCGATAAACATTCGACATAATTTTAAATATCTTTATCTCTCGGATCTTATTTTCTACTCTCATTCTAAATGATGCTAATCTTCTATTATGCTCTTTCTGCTCTTGAGTTAATGGCTTTTTACGATACTTTTTATATGGAATTATAACATTGCTTTGCAATTTTTGCCAACCTTGATATCCAGAATCGGCATGTTTTATGCTATCAAGTGGTAAATATTTTTCTTGTTTCCTTATGCGAAAATCACTAATTCTACCACGGTATGACTTTGACACTGATAAAATTCTTCCTCCTTCTTCGATAATAATCTCAGTTTTCATAGTGTTGGTTCTTTTTTTTCCTGAATATGATTTCTTCCGTTTTTTACTATCTTCTGGTCTCTGTATTTGCTGTTCTGTAACATCAGCCAAAATCTTCAGTGTTTTTTCTGGCGTCATACTTCTATCTTTTGTGATAGTAACTTTTTTGGCAAGTAATGGCTCTATTTTCTTCAGTAACCTACACACATTTGCGTTGTGCACATTGAACAGGCACCCTAAAAATCTGTGTGTTATGTAAGTGCGATAGTACAAAATTACGCAAAATAACTTATCTTCCAGAGTTGGTAGTTGTGATCTTCTACCATGGCACTTTTTTTGTTTTTCAAGTTTTTCCCACTCAGACCTCACTTTTTCCACCACCTTTTCGAACTCCTCTACAGTTAAACCTGTTATATTACGAAAGTTTCTTGGATGTTTCTTTATGTTATAGTAACTAAAGCTCATTTTTTTACCTTACTCAATCTGCTTATTCTTCTTTTACCTCTCTCACATCATTTTGTCATCACCTTTTGCAGCAGGTCTCTTGTTAAAGAAGAATAAGAGCTCCTATGCGGTTACTCCGTTCCATGAAACCTTTTCGCGTTAGACTTAGGTTCTTACTTTTTGCCGGAAGATCGGAAACATCTTGATTAGCCGCACAAATTCTAATCATCCATTCTCTCCATACCTTTTGGTTTATGCGCATCAACTTTATTTCGCATATTTCTGGTGACGACAATTCAAACATAAGTTTCTCTCGTAACCATATCTAACTCTTCTCAGGGGGATTTATTACAAAGTTTAATATTACCCCTTTTTGATCCATGCTTGCGTTCTAGAAAGTTGCCAACTCTCTAAAACGTGGATCACGATTTTAACCTGATGTTAAGGCAGATGGAATTGAACCATCACGATTTCATGACATCGGGTCGCACCTGCGCGTCCAAGCTATTAAACTTTTGTTCTAGTCCATCTTCATTTGATTTTCTCGTATATATTGCGCATCTCACTTCTTTACACATTTTTTTCTCCTCAACTCCCCTTTTTATCACGCATTCCGAACAACAACGGTCCGTTATAACTCATTCCCATTATTTTTCCGGCTACTGCTGATAATGACGTATAAAACTCTTCTCGGTAGATCAGACCACTATCGGTTACCATTACCGCGTGCGTTTCTTTACCTCTTTCTAATATCAGCTCTGTTCCCTCTGCTGGCAGTTTATCGCTACTTATCCTTTTTCCCTTCTCTAGTCGATCTGCCAGGTATTCTAGTCTTTTTGCTCCTTTTCTTGACATCTCTCCATATTCTTCCTCCTGCATTCTATAAGCTAATCTTGGTATCAGATATTTCCTCGAATGTTGCGGTGCTTCTTCCACAAATACCTTCTTCCATATTTTCCTCAGTTCTACTAATGGTTTCTCTCCTAAATTCTTTACTTTCTTTTCTATTTTTTCCTTTTTTTCCATAACTCTCATACCACTTTTCTTCAGCTACAGCTCTCCGTCTTTAACTTCCTCATCCATATTTTTCAACTCTTCCTTTGCCATTATCACACCTGCTACCGTACTTTCCGATACAACCACTAGTTTTTCTAGAAATTCCCCCTGCTTATTTGCCATTTTTACGTTCTCTAACACTTCTTTTATCTCTTTACTATTTCTCGCATAATCCATTGGCGTTTTGCCAAATTTATCCTTTTGCTCTACATTCCCTCCCGCTTTTACTAGCTCTTCTACTATTTTATCTCTGCCACCATGCAGGCAAGATGCAACGGAGCAAATTTGCTACTTCGTTCCACTGCGTTTACATCGGCTCCTGCCTTTATCAGCTCCTTTGTATTTTCTAGACGTTGGCCCATGACCGCTAAGTGCAGTGGTCTATATTTCCCGGCATCTGCTGCATCTACATCTGCTCCCTTTTTGATTAATAACCTAACTTTTTTGGGATCTGGCATTCCCACCGCGTAATGCAACATCGTCCTCCCTTTTGTGTCTTTTTTATTAATATTTTCTATTGAGTTATCTAATACCTCTTTCCACGCCTTATTAAACGCTTCTCTTTCTTTTTGTAGGGTCGAGAACTGGCGCGCCTCTTTAGGGTTTGGTGGCTGATCCATTATTTTCATGTTGGGCCTCAATCCAAAAATTCCCATATTTACGTTTCCAGCTCCCGCCTCATCAAACGCAGCATGCAGTTTTCCCGCACTACGCTTTCCTAGTAGTTTCTTTACCAAAGTTTATAACATATTGTGCTGGTAAGGCTTTCGGAACGTAATATTTTATTCTATAGTCCGAATATAGACCAAGAGTCTCATATATCCATTTGCTACTCCACCTTTTCCAGCCAAATCCTTTTGCTTTTCTGGCTTGCATCAGATTGCGTCTTGTTTTCTTCTCTACCCATTGTTTTATGTAATTAAAGCTTCGACCTGAGTTTCCTATCCTAAAGTAGTTTGTCCACCCTCTCAATATTGGATTAATGATTTGAATCACCTTTCCTATTGGTTGTGATTTATAGCTACGGAATACTTCCTTCAATTTTTGAAGTAAGCTTGTCCGTGTTTTCATCTTTGGTGTTATTTGTACCATCCACTTTCCTTGTTTTGTACTTTTCTCTCGAAAATCAAATCCTAGAAAACTGAATGTCCCTTTTTCTTTTAGATTGACTACCTTTGTCTTTTCTTTATTTACTTCTACTTCTAGTTTTGCTAATTCTTCTTGTAACCTTTTGTGTACTGATTTCTCAAGCCATTCCCATTTCTGGTGTCCATCTATCAATATCACTAAATCATCTGCCCACCTGGCGTATTCTATATGTCTATACTTTCCAGTTGTGGTCACTTCTTTCGCTTTCTCTAACATTTTATCTACCTCATTTAGGTATATATTGCTTAGTAAAGGCGAAATCGGTGACCCTTGTGCTATTCCTCGTTTCCCTCCTACTTTGAGGATTAGCTTGATCAAGTGCATGATTTCTTTATCGTTTACTCTTTTGGAAATCTTTTCCATAAGAACATGATGTCGCACATTGTCAAAGTAGGATTCCAGATCTACGTCAATACATTTTGTGTTGCCTTTGATTGCTGCTTTCGCTACCTTGTTTATTGCTTCATGCGCTTTTCTTTTAGGTCTGTATCCATATGATCCGTCCTGAAAGTCAGATTCGAATATTGGTTCAATTATTAGCTTTAGTGCACTTTGCACTATTCTATCCCGGATGCAGGGTATGTTCAATGCTCTGAGCTTTCCTCCAGCTTTTGGTATTTCCTTCCTCCGGTTCCTATTTGGGCTGTAGGTCTTGGTTATTAGTTCGTGTCTTATTTGGTGTAGATACTTTTCTAAGCCTTTTGCTTCTATCGATTCGAATGTCACCTCATCAATCCCTGGTGCCCCATTACTCTTCTTTATTAGCTTATATGCTTCTTTTAGTGTCTCCATCTTACAGACGTGAACATAGATTCCCCAGAATCGCCATTCCGGTTCTGCTTTCGCTTTGGTATATATCTTTCTTCTCAGGTCTTGTAATTTTATTGGCATTTTTATCATTTTTACCTTTACCTCCCTTTTGTTAAAAGATTTCTACTAGTAGGGTGCCTTTGCTCCATGAGAGTTACTTCACTTCTTCACTACTACACACCCATCCGCCACCCTTTCATCTTCGGTTCACTTCCTGTTTCCAGTTATAGAACCTACCACTCCAAAGTATTTCTCCTTGGGATGAGGAGGGCTTCTCCAGTTGCTTTGTATGTCCTCATTACCATGCCGTCACTAACACCCCGCTGAAGTAGATATGCTGTATCATTCGGATTTCGGCTATCTATGTTGCCTTCACCCTTTAGCAGCGGGCTCAGCCTTCAGTACCGTAACTTTCGAGGCCACCTATGTGTTTGCTTTCGCTACGGCCTAGTAATTCGCCATTATCCTACGATAACGTTGTCGGTAGGCTTCAACGTTTTGGTTTCCCTCCACATTGCTACCCTAGCTACAGGACTCCGACTTTTATCCTGGTAGGACTTACTCCTACTGAACACACTTGCCTTTTCTGGACGCACTACTAAATTTTACCATAAGTTCCTCAGCTATTAATACAATGTAAAGTGGCTCCAATTTGGCTCACTTTAGCGCTTGGTAATCCTTGTTTGTTTACCAGCTACTTTTTCACTTAGGGCTGTTTTGGCATAAAAAGCAAGTTTTTTTTACAAAATATATAAATTTTTTCCGCATATTGTATTAAGATATAAATCTATATGCTTAATCTGTTAAATCTACCTCCTCTAGTTGTAATTCATTTACGTTTCGTTTCTCCATTACCTCCTCTATTGCCTTGTTTGCTTCTCCATACATCACTTCTACATCTCTCATATTCACTCCCTTCTTTTCTAGATAACTTGTCACTTTCGGGTAAATTTTTGCATAGTTTAGTGGGCTACATCCAAATTTATCTACTGTATCAAGATCTCCTCCTGCATTTATCAGCTCTTCTATTGTTCCTATTCTTCTTGCTAAACAGGCTAAGTGTAGTGGTACTGCTTTATTGTTTGATTTTGCATTTACTGTAGCTCCTCCTTCTATCAGTGCTTTCACATTCTTTCTCTTTCCTAAAAACGCAGCCAGGTGTAATGCTGTTTCTCCTCTATTGTTTCTATCGTTTATACCTGCACCTTTTTCTATTAATAACTTTATTACTTCTGGGTTTGACACTTGTGCTGCTCGGTGCAATGCCGTACAACCACCTGAATCTTTTCCATTTATGTTTTCTTCTGATATTGCTTTCAGTACCTTATCAAAAGCATTTTTTGTTTCTTTGTTAAACTTTACCATAATATACCTCAACTATCTATCTTTCATCAAATTCTTTAATCATAGTGTTCATCTTGCCCACTACCCTGCTTATTACTTTGTTAAAATCTTCTATTATTAGCGACTCATCTCTTTTTCTTATTTCTTCTAAACTTACCACCTTCCCTTTTAACTTCGGTAAAAATTTTCTACTCCATACATCTACCATTTCTCCAACTGATTCCACTACTTCATCGCATATTTTTGGTGTATCTCTTACTATACTTCCTTGCTTTTCCAGGAATTTCTTCACCTCTTTATTCTTTTCACTGTCCATTAGCCAATACATCGGTGCATTACCAAATTTATCCGGCTGATTAACTGCTGCTCTTGCTTTTACCAGCTCTTTTATTACACTTTCTGCGCCTACTATACATGCAAGGTGCAGTGGCGTCATTCCTTCAGTAGCATTGACTTCGGCTCCTTCTTCCATCAGCACTTTTACGTTCTCTAGACGTTTCGCAGATACTGCCCAGTGCAATGGTGTAAAACCTTTGTTATCTCTTGCATTGACGTCTGCTCCTTTCTTGATTAGAAAACTTACTTTTTCTCTTGTCAACATTCTTGCTGCCTTATGTAGTATCGTTTCCCCTTTTTCATCTTTTTCATTAATATTCTTAAACGAGTTGTCTAATAATTCATAAAATGACTTATTAAAAGCTTCTCTCTTTTCCTTGCTAAACCTCATTTCATACCTCACTATAAAAACATACGCCAATTTGGCTTTCTTTAGCGCAAGATCAATTTCTTATGTTTACCTACACCTACCTAATTTATAGCTGTTTTGGCATGGAAAAGCAACTTCTTTTTTTCAAAAAACACACATTTTTACCGAATGTTAATCTAATATGTAAAGATATAAATATATGTATTTAACTCATTAAACATATGACCTGTTTTTCTTCCCAACTTCTGTTCAAATGTCGATGTTCGTGCCACGTTAGTACTCCTGGGTAAAACACTAAAATGTAATTTTCTAACTCCTGTATTGAATCCTTTTGCTCTGAATCTAATTCGCTTTCAAAATGAATGTAGTGTTCTGCTACGCTAAATCTTATTATTTTGGGGGTAGAGAAATTCTTTACTTGATAGTGGTGAACGGCAAAAAATCTTTCTAAAATTGGCTGGTATTTTAAATTCCAACGTTGCCCTGAAAGTTTATCGTTTCCTAATACAAATTTATTTCCTTTTTCTTCTACGCTACTAACTGGAAAACATGCATTTATTTCTCCCAAATTCCAACTGTCCGATAACATAACTTGCGCTTTAGCAAACTTAATCTCAGGTAATAAGCTCTGTGGTAGCGGATATAACGTTTTTAAATTATTCCACTGATGACTTCTTTCATAAATACCGTTATAATTCTTTGTGTGAGGCTCGGTTTCTCCAAGGATTGCTACATCTAGCCGATATATATCATTGCTTAAAGCTCGTTCATAATGATCGCGTAGATAGTTTTCTATAATCCTAATAACTAGACCACTAGACCTGAAAAAATTTACTCTTCCAAATGATAACACTGGTCCATTTTTTTCGACCTTTGTACCTGAGTAGTCTGATAATAAGCTGCCAAATAAACTTTCGTCTAAAATAAACCTGTCAATGTTGTAGTAATCGTTAAAAATTCTCATTAGCCTCGATCTTGCAGGTAATGATAGCTTTGCTAGTTCTACTACTGCATCTACGAAGAAGTCGTTTGGTACGTCTCTTATCCCTATCTGTAATTCAAAGAAATGTTTTCCTGGAGGTTCCTCGATAATTGTAATATCATCTATACTTGCCCATTTAAGTGCTATTTTCAGTGATTCCAGTGTTCCTCTTAAACGCTGAAATTTTATTCCTTCCTCTACGGCTTTTCTTTTGTCTTTTGCCCAACGCAGAATCTCTTCTAGACCATATTCCTCTACTATCCATGGTAATACTTTTTCCCCTGGGCTAAATTTAAACCCTCTGATACAACTAGGATCTACTTTGTAATCAATTGCCTCTACTAATGCTTGCTCTTGTTTTGTTGCATTTGGTGGCAATAACATTAATTCAACTCAACCTTTAAATTTCTCAAATTTGCACACTCATTACCTAGCACCACAATATCCTCTCTTGGCTCGATTAATTCTACGTTTTCTACCCCTTCCACAAACAGGTTGGCTATTATCCATGATTTCGTTACTTTCCATCCTAATCTTTTCGTTGTTTCAAATTTTTCTATAAATTTCTTCTTTACCGTTTCAATAATATCTGGTCTTTTAATGCTAATTTTACTGTGGATATCTATTTCTATAATATTGCAACTTACCACTTCTATTGTATCTGTTAAAATCCTCACATCCTCCCTGTTTAGCTGATTTCTGACAATTTCTAGTAATTCTTCTTCGGGTATGCCAGTTGTGGATAATTGTGTTGATAAGATCGAAACTTGTACTTTTCCTGGTACAGGTGATTCTACTAATGCATCTTTTACTCTTGTATCTGCTGATAATGCATAATACCGATAATTTCCTCCTGCTCTCCAGCCAACTATTTTTGCTTTAATCCTTTTCCTAAAATTTTCATCCTTTTCCCCGTTCTCCCTTTCCACTCCGTAAAATTCAGCTAAATTATCAAGATCATTTCCCGTCGCAAACTTAAGTAAATTACTTTTTACCGCTTCGTTTATTCTTTCTCTCAGCAAAAGTTCTCGCCATGCTGCTACTTCTAAAATCTTCATCGCTGGGTCACTTTCAATGAGAGCAGTAAAGCTTGGGTCACGAAGAACTAACTCTTCCTTCATTCTCGAGAATATTTCTTCGTAGCTCAGTTTTTCAATTATCTCTGGCTGCTGCATTTTTAAACAACTACTCCATTAATATTTATGAACTTACCTTCTGAAAGATAGACACCTTCTAAATTCAATGTTACTCTCCCTTCTTTTACTCCTTCAACTTTTACTTTTTCTAACTTAAATCTCCTCTCAAATTTCCCCAGTGCTTCCGCTGTTGCTGCGTAAATTTCTAGTGTAAAATCACGATTTACTGGCTTATCTACTAATTCAAATATTCGTGACCCATAATTTCTCCGCATAATACGTGATCCTATCGGTGTGGTTAATATATCAATTATTGATTGCTTTAAATGCTCTATTCCTTCAAGCTCTTTTCCAGTTTTATTGCTCATCCCACGCATTTTTAGCTCGCAAACACGTTTTCACTTCCACTTATTACTTTAAACCCACAAGATACTGAATCCCCAACTCTTCCTATACCATGACCATTTGCAAACACTGTTTTTGACCCTTGCATTAGTGTCTCCCCTATAGTCAAGATATCACCCCTACGACACACAGATCTACTATTTACAAACACATCTTCGCTCCCGCTCATACAAATATGAACCGGTATTCCACTGCAATAATCTCCTCCACAAACGATTGCTTTACCCATATACTAGTTTAGATCTATTCTTTTTGCTTTGAGTTTTATTCCCTTTTTTGTCATTTTTATGCTTGATTCCCCTACTTTTAGCGTTATTTTATCTACTACATCTATCTCTAAATGACCATTTTCCTTGTTGTACGATAACTTTGTTCCATCTTTAAATACTACACTACTTACTTCTTTTTTGCTTTCCGGAGCAGGATATTTTTGTTGGTATATCCCAGCTAAAACAACTCCTAAAGATAACTCTCCAAGTGGTGAAAATATCACAATTTGCTCATCAACATTCGGCGCAAACCAACTTCTATCTTCTCCTGCTCTTGTTGTTATCCATGGAAGCCAATTGGTTAAAAATTCTCCTACCTTTACCCGCACTCTTGCCTTTTCATAGTCTACTTCTTTAACTAGACCTATACGAATAATGTTCGCTAACTTCCTATTTAGCTCTGCAATCGCAAAATTATGGTCCAACACGTACTTCACCTATCTCTATAATATGCGGCTTAATTCCAGTTTCTGACCACATTGATTGACCTGTATGCACCTCATGAGTCCACTCCACTAACCACACTAGATATGCATCCAACTCTGGCTTGAAATCGTCTACTTCCGCTGATAAAAACTCTCCAGGTGCAATATTTTTCATGTTCCAAGTATTTTTACTTACAACCCTTGCAACTTCTGCTGCCAGTGACCTCACAACTATCGAGGAATTCTCGACTGTTCCATCAACTACCACTCTCGCCTCAAATCTTGCTCTCAAGGCTAACTCCTCTGTCCCCGGATCTTTCCCTGGTTCTAAACTTGCAAGCTCTACAAACACCGCTGGTGCTATTATTTCCCTTCTTATCACTCTATACACTTCACATGTCTGTATTGCTGGTATTTCTTCTTTTAGCGTTGTACAAATCTTCTGATGTAGATCTCTCCAAAACATTACTTTATATATTCTAACTGTTGGTGAAAATACTTCTCAAATACTCTTTCTGCTTCATTTTCGGCTAACTCTTTCATTATTTCCCGAGCTTGCGTGTTTACTTTAATTTCATCTATTGGTAAAGACGTGGTATACCTTCGCCTGAATATTCCTATGTGACCATTTTTCATCGTTGCTATGAATGCTCCTTCATACGTACGGCTTCCTACCTTTGCTCCTATCTTTGTCTGTTTTATGCTCCCAAATTTTGCTACTCCTATCCACTGCGAACTCAGCTTCACTATCGACCATAAACGCTTTCTATTTGCTTTATCCACACTTAACTTTTTTCTCATTGCTTTTTTGGTATTTGTTTTTCTTCGCTAACTTGTTTAACAGTTTGCGATCTTACCCACAGCGCTGTTTTATTTAATGCCCTCACCGTCGCTTTTTCCACTTTTTTCCTTTCAGCATCTATACTTTGCATTATGCTACCGGTGACTTCGATGTTAATACGCATTCACACCCCCGACGGTCGAGTAGACCAGTGGAACTTCCCCACCAGCCCCTCACAGAACTGTGCATGAACCTCTCGATTCACACAGCTCCCATTATTCAGTACTTTGATTACCATACCAACCTCCAGTGGTAAAAAGTATTCGGATTTTCTGTTCTCATTTTTCCTAGAAGTTTCCTTGCTAGTCTTTTTTCCAATCAGATATTTCTTACTTACCCACTTTTCTAGAGGTTCTGTCGCATCTATAAATTGTGGTAGAAGAAGATCGTTAAAACTGTAATTACGGGAATTATAGAGCAATTAGCATAGCAAAGTTCTCAAAAGTAGAAAACGTTATCATTAGCCCCGATAATTTGTCTTTTTTGAAGTTCTGTGGCATCTATAAATCCTGGTATGTCCCATTTGTAGGAAAGTAGAAAAGAAGTGATATAATCATCTAAAAAAAGCAAAGATGTTTCGTATTAGTTCAAAATTATTGCCATATTTCAAAGGATTTAGCTTTTCAGCAGAGATAATAATGTTATCTGTATATATGAAATGTAGATTCTCTTTGAGCTATCGAGATTTGGAAGAAATGATCAGTATAAGGGGAGCGAAAGTTGATCATGCTACGTTACAAAGGTGGGTTATCAGATTTGTGCCACTGATAGATGAATCGGTAAGGAAAAGGAAGAAGCAGGTTGGCAGTAGCTGGAGAATGGACGAGACTACATTAAATTAAACGGTAAATGGGTTTATCTATACAGAGCATTAGATAGTCTTGGTAATACTGTAGACTTTCTGTTGTGTGCTCGTAGAGACAAGTCTGCGGCACTTGCGTTCTTTCGTAAAGCCTTTAGAGAGAATGACCTTCCTGAGAAAGTAGTAATTGATAAAAGCGGCAGCAATACTGCTGCTCTTGATGATTTGAATAGAGAAATTTCTGAAGATCGTAGAATCATGGTTTTTCAAATAAAATATCTAAATAATATTGTTGAACAAGATCATAGATTTATCAAAAAACGAATAAGGCCAATGCTTGGTTTTAAGAGCTTCCACTCCGCAAAGATTACCATCACCGGCATAGAAAATATTCGTATGATTCAAAAAGACAAATTATCGGGCTAATGATAACGTTTCTACTTTTGAGAACTTTGCTATGCTAATTGCTCTATAATTCCCATAATTACAGTTTTAACGATCTTCTTCTACCACAATTTATAGATGCGACAGAACCCTCAAAAGTAGAAACGTTATCATTAGCCCCGATAATTGTCTTTTTGAAGGTTCTGTGGCATCTATAAATCCTGGTATGTCCCATTTGTAGGAAAGTAGAAAAGAAGTGATATAATCATCTAAAAAAAGCAAAGATGTTTCGTATTAGTTCAAAATTATTGCCATATTTCAAAGGATTTAGCTTTTCAGCAGAGATAATAATGTTATCTGTATATATGAAATGTAGATTCTCTTTGAGCTATCGAGATTTGGAAGAAATGATCAGTATAAGGGGAGCGAAAGTTGATCATGCTACGTTACAAAGGTGGGTTATCAGATTTGTGCCACTGATAGATGAATCGGTAAGGAAAAGGAAGAAGCAGGTTGGCAGTAGCTGGAGAATGGACGAGACCTACATTAAATTAAACGGTAAATGGGTTTATCTATACAGAGCATTAGATAGTCTTGGTAATACTGTAGACTTTCTGTTGTGTGCTCGTAGAGACAAGTCTGCGGCACTTGCGTTCTTTCGTAAAGCCTTTAGAGAGAATGACCTTCCTGAGAAAGTAGTAATTGATAAAAGCGGCAGCAATACTGCTGCTCTTGATGATTTGAATAGAGAAATTTCTGAAGATCGTAGAATCATGGTTTTTCAAATAAAATATCTAAATAATATTGTTGAACAAGATCATAGATTTATCAAAAAACGAATAAGGCCAATGCTTGGTTTTAAGAGCTTCCACTCCGCAAAGATTACCATCACCGGCATAGAAAATATTCGTATGATTCAAAAAAGACAAATTATCGGGGCTAATGATAACGTTTCTACTTTTGAGAACTTGCTATGCTAATTGCTCTATAATTCCCATAATTACAGTTTTAACGATCTTCTTCTACCACAATTTATAGATGCGACAGAACCAACAAAAATACTAAAACCAAAGCTAGGGGTTATTAGAGCTAGCAAAACAACTATAGACCTGCTGCGAATCAAGCGATAAAAAAAAGGGAAGGAGGGTGAATAAAATCAAGGTTAACTAAAAGGCGTGCTTAAGATTTACAATACCAGCAATAATATTGAACCTCAGGTTATATTTTTTCTGAAAATTGCGATAAACATTCGACATAATTTTAAATATCTTTATCTCTCGGATCTTATTTTCTACTCTCATTCTAAATGATGCTAATCTTCTATTATGCTCTTTCTGCTCTTGAGTTAATGGCTTTTTACGATACTTTTTATATGGAATTATAACATTGCTTTGCAATTTTTGCCAACCTTGATATCCAGAATCGGCATGTTTTATGCTATCAAGTGGTAAATATTTTTCTTGTTTCCTTATGCGAAAATCACTAATTCTACCACGGTATGACTTTGACACTGATAAAATTCTTCCTCCTTCTTCGATAATAATCTCAGTTTTCATAGTGTTGGTTCTTTTTTTTCCTGAATATGATTTCTTCCGTTTTTTACTATCTTCTGGTCTCTGTATTTGCTGTTCTGTAACATCAGCCAAAATCTCAGTGTTTTTTCTGGCGTCATACTTCTATCTTTTGTGATAGTAACTTTTTTGGCAAGTAATGCTCTATTTTCTTCAGTAACCTACACACATTTGCGTTGTGCACATTGAACAGCACCCTAAAAATCTGTGTGTTATGTAAGTGCGATAGTACAAAATTACGCAAAATAACTTATCTTCCAGAGTTGGTAGTTGTGATCTTCTACCATGGCACTTTTTTGTTTTTTCAAGTTTTTTCCCACTCAGACCTCACTTTTTCCACCACCTTTTCGAACTCCTCTACAGTTAAACCTGTTATATTACGAAAGTTTCTTGGATGTTTCTTTATGTTATAGTAACTAAAGCTCATTTTTTTACCTTACTCAATCTG
>BMAO01033741.1:0-16372 GCA_019973975.1 Trichonephila clavata | reverse complement strand
AAAAAAACAGAACTTGACTAATTCATGCAATCGGATTAATGCCTTTTTTTCTAATTTTGCCTAG
Organism: Trichonephila clavata; assembly: GCA_019973975.1. Lineage (NCBI taxonomy): Eukaryota > Metazoa > Arthropoda > Arachnida > Araneae > Nephilidae > Trichonephila > Trichonephila clavata. The sequence goes on along the minus strand of BMAO01033741.1, from coordinate 16,308 downwards.
AACACATTTATCAATACTGATATTCTATGTTTGAAAACCCTGATTAGCTCTTAAATCAAAAATAAGATTAAAGGGACTAAGTGAACATGTAAGCCTCAAATAAGTTAGCAATAAAATAAAATATCTATTCCATAAAATGGAAGGAAATAATTGTAAAGTGTTGTTTAAATTTATCGATTAACTGAAAAAAAACCCTATTTCACGACTCCAAGAATATGAATGTTACAGCTTTTTAAAAAGAGAATTTGGATCTTCGAACAGCCTAAAAACAGCGATCAAAATATAACAATCGCCATCAACAAATGTGCGAAAGAAATACTATGATCCTTGTCAATTAGGCTTCGGCAGCCATCATTTCTTTATTTGAGAAAAATATGTTTATGTATACATTTCATTAGACCAAACTCTTTGATTATTCTTAAGACTGATATTCGAGCAATCACATTTGTAAAGACACCAAGCATAGATTATATATAGTATATATAATAATATATATTATATATATATATATATATATATATATATGTGTGTGTGTGTGTGTTGTGCGCGCGTGTGTGTGTGTGTATGTGGACAATCAAATTATATCGAAAAAAATCCTCTATTTACCCACATTTAACATTTCTTTTCCGTAACATCTTCGAATCTAAAATTAACACATATTTATTTCCCAGAAAATATATTCCAAAATAAAAACTTTTAATCCTAGCTCATTAAATTTTACAGTCTCCATATATACGCTGACACACTCACTTTCCAAATAAAAACCTTAAAACTAAAAAGTGTTATTTAAAAGTTATGTGGACATAAGAATCAGCCCAATTAAATAAATCGCTTAGGGTTTGATTTTCTCTCAGCGAAGGATGTATCGAATGCTCGCGAATAACTCTTCTTTTTTTTGCATTAAGTTCTTGATACTGGACTTTGAACACCAACCATATATATATATGTATATTATGTATATACATTTGTATGTACGTACGTGTGTATAGTTACCAGATAATTCAAATTCTCCAAACAATGTATAGATTTGTTAGTTTAGCTATAGGATTTGGATTTTTTTGACGATGTTTTAGAAGAAAGAGTAGCAGTGTTGTATTTAAGTAAATGTAACTTGTATGCTCGAATATGTAAATACTTGTGTATTTAACCCGGCACTCTCTTATCACGAAGATTTTCCATACCCTCCATCTAATTTTTTCAACGCTCCTTCTAAACTTTTTTTTTGGAAATGAATTGTTTCTCCTATAGCTGACTTTGAGGTCATATCCTTTGGGGATTTAGCTTGTAGCGAATTCCAAATAAAATATATTTTTGGATATCGCCTCTTCGGGTATGTCCATACCCTGTGCGTGAATCCCCGTTACAGTTCTGAATGCATCAACATGTCTTAAGTCTTCCTTATGCTATACATATTATTGGATTATGATGAAGAAATGGGATATTTAAGTAATTTAATTGATACAGTATTTGATAGATATAGTGCAACAGTGTGTATTTTCGGATGAAAAATTCTCTTCGCGGTTATGATGAGGAAAATCGAATTATGAGAGTATAACAGCAAGTATGATTCCTCCACAGAAATCGATGCAGATTTAGAAAAAGGAGACACTGTTGAAAATAGATTTTTTTTTTTATGTAAAGTCACAAAAACATTTGGGAATGTAATTTAAAGGAGACAACTGGTATACTCCACTTTCAGATAAACTTTGGGGAAAAAAAATACTGGAACAATAAGAGAAATAAAAAAGAAATTCCAATTTTTTTTTAATTTAAAGAATAGAGAAGTTTACTCCTATATGTTTAGTTTTAAAAGGATACAGATTTTTAAAAAATTAAGATCCAGTGAAAACATCGCACTCATCACTACGCGATAAAGTAGTGTATAAAAACAGTGCACTGGACGGCCTTATAAAAAGAACAGAAAAACTAAATTTACGTGTGAAAAATGTAATAAACATGGTTACTTCCTATTTTCTTCCTTTTTAACCTTTGTATACAAATTTTATGGTAAAAACACAATGTAAACACCGTAGGGTATGACACACCCGGCGTGAGAACTTTAGATCGTTTTTTTCACGTGAGTGATGCCAGGTTAAAAGTCATAAAGGATTTTAAAAGTTGACAATCAATCTACAAAAATTGTGAAAGCGCTTTGGGTGGGATAAGTTGGTGAAAATCTGGGTTAAAGGGTTGTGGGAAAGTTGGGAAATGCCGGATTAATAAAATTATGTAATTTTTCCTGAAAAAAATATGATTTATTGAGAATAACCTAAATGTTTCTTAAAGAAAAAAAAGTAGCCGAGACTTCTTTTGGGAACACAAGAGTAGACTATAGATTTAGTTCTTTATCCAATACTTTTTTAGCTTCTGTTTCTTTCATTTGGTAATAAAAGTTGCATGTAGAAGATTGATTATATTTTTAACAACAGTTTCTAACATTTGAGGTTGTTGGAGTAAGAGTTAAGTTATTTTTTTGTTTCACTGCAAAAGTTTTTTCCGAACGAAAACACTTTCGCTATTTCATCTTATTGTATTTCTTTAGGATATAAAATGTTGAATTTAAGAAAAGGAAAGATGCGCATTTTTTATATCTAAAACAATTTCTTCAGCAATTTATATAAAAAATATTATCCAATAATGTTTTTCTAGTCAATTCCATGATTCATCAAACATTTAAATATATTTGTTCCCTTAAAATTATTATAAATTATTTGACTCAATAATTATCTTTTAAGTATATGATGACGTTTATATTTTTTACCAAAATTACCTGAGCTCAGATAATATCAGATTGAAGAAGTCATAAATTAGTTTAATAAAACCCGTACTTATATATCGTCATTAGACTTAGAGACCATTTTAATTATTAAGGAATTGTGACCATTTTAAAAGCATATTTTTAAGCTCATATATAAATCATTTTTATTAATTATCTTTTCAAATACATTAGATATTTCCTTAAAAATAACAGAAATGCTGAATTTTAAATATTTTCATTCAATTCTTTGATTGCGATAAAAAGAGAATATGAATCTCCCACCTATAAACACACATGGAGAGTCTAAAAGATGGACCCGAGTTTAAAATAACACATAATTGAAACTATGGCATATATTACAATAAATGATACATGAATGTAAAGAGAAATATAACAAGTTTATTTCAATAACTATAACAATTTTTGTTACACGACATACGACAGCACTAAAAATAATAGAGCTCTCCGTGATGAGAATTTCGTTAAATAATGCATGCTCCAAGTTCGCGATGTCTTATGTCTAAAAAAGAAAATAATTTTGACAGACTGTAAACTTAAAAATGAAATCGCAATTACTTAATCTCATTAACAAATTTAAATTTTAATACTTCTACACTGAAATGCTACTGAATTAGGGATAGCAATCGCTATTCAAAAATTGTGTCATTTATTCACAAGTGAGGGTGCAGTAGTAACTGCATATAGGGCGCGTACTGTGGTAGTTCTGAATTAGTTGTTGTAGTTGCCAATTTGGGTAAACTGCCAGATTTAGACCTTTTCGATCGTGGACAAATTGTAGGTTCGTGACGCATGTAAACCATTAAATTTCCGAAATTGTCACAGAGCTAGGAATTTGCAGGTAAACAGTGTCAAGAGTATACCAAGAATACATTGATGGTGGTCAAAGAACTAGCAATCAGGCAAACTGCAAAGGGCAATAAGCCTTGACAGTGCATGGTGAGAGACGGCTCAGGCTTATTGTACACTGCTGGCCACCGTAAATGCAACACCCTGAAGGAAGCATGCAAAAAACATGAAATTTACAACATGCATTACCGAAGGTTAGATATGAAAATGATTAGAATTTCAGCGCAGACACAAATCACGCACGCCTGTGGCGCCACCTCATAGCGCTACTTAAGGCTTAGAGATTTCGACTATTTCAAGTTCGGCAATTCTGTTTTTCTTGTGGTTTTTTCAAAAAACGATCAGTTATGTCTCGTAGAAAACAGCGATCAGCTTTTGATCAAGTATCCGAGTTCGACAGAGGAAGGATAGTGGCCTACCGAGATTGTGGATTATCTTTCAGTGAAATCGGTAGTCGTATAGGACGAAACCAAACACTGTAAAGCGGATATGTGACCGATGGATCCAGGAGGGTACGAAGGACCAACGTGATCGATCGCATCCACCTCAGTGCACCAATTCACGTGAGGACAGGCAAATTGTGCGCATGGCAGTGACGGATCGCTTAGTCACATCACGAACTATAGCACAGAACATTAAGTCTGTGATGCATCATTCAGTGTCTGCGCGTACCATTCGACACCGTTTGCAGCAGAGGGTCTGTCCGCAAGACGTCCATTTCTTGGCCTACCCTTGACGCAGAACCACAGACGTCTCCATCGCCAATGGTGCGATGAAAGAAGGATGTTGGCAGTAGAATGGAATGAAGTTGTCTTTACTGATAAGTCACGCATCTGTCTTCAACACCTCGATGGTCGGATTCGAGTCTGGAGACGCTATGGAGAGAGGATGCTGAACAAATGCATAATGCACCGCCACACTGGTCCTTCATCTGGTATTATGGTATCGGGTGGTATTGGATATCACTCTCGCAATCTTCTAGTACGCATTGCCGGTACTTTAAACAGCCAGCGCTACATCTCCGAGGTGTTGGAGCCAGTTGTTCTTCCTTACTTTCAGGGTTTGGCCGCAGCCATACTTCAACAGGATAATGCGTGACCACACGTGACACGCATTGTTTAAAGGTTCTTCATCAATCACCAGATTGAATTGCTTCCCTGGTCGGCTCGCTCTCCGGATCTTTCGCCGATATAAAACATGTGGTCCATGGTTGCTCAATGATTGACCCAGATTACACCCCTAGCCGCCACACCAGATTAACTTTGGCCACGTGTAGAAGTTGCTTGGTCTGCTGTACCCCAAGAACACATCCAAAGTCTCTTTAAATCAGTGCCGAGGCGTGTGGCAGCGGTGATCTCCAACAATGGCGGCTTCTCTGGCTACTAATTTTGGCAGGAACCACACTTCACAGAAGTCTATGAATTTAAGCATTTGATACTTGTTCAACATGTTATCTACAAAATAAATATAAATTTTATTGTGCTTTCTCTTGTCTTTCTTGTTTTCTGCATTTACGGTGGCCAGCAGTGCACTTAGCCAGTGAAGCCAAACATTAGCTCTAATTACCACCCAGTCGAATGACGGTGCCAGTTGTACAATCAGTAAATGGACTGTGCATTTACTGACTTAAAATGCACAGTCGATATACGAGTTCACTATTGCTCAATTCTCGCCATCTGGTGGCATGTCTTGCCTGGGCAAGGGAGCACAGAGACTTGCATGTAGAGTACTTGAAACCAGTAGCATGGAGTGCAGAGTCTCGATTCAGACTACGTAATGTTGATGGGAGAATGAGAATATGTCGTCAGTTCATGAAGCCAAGGATCCTGCATGCCAGTTTGGAACTCTACAAAAGCTTAGTGTCTCAATCATGGTCTAGGGTGTTTTTTCGTGGCACTTTTTGGTTTCTTTGTTTCTTGAAGCAAACTACCACAATGCAATTCGATACTTAAAGTTGCTGGATGATCACCTCCATCCGTTTATGCAGTTCTTTTCTCCGCAAGGTAATGGATTTTTCCAGCAAGGCAATTGTATCTCTCACAAATCCAGGTTGGCTACCGGCTGGTTGGATGAGCAATCTTCTGACTTTTCTGCAATAAATTGGTCACCCAGAATCCCAGACTTAAATCCTATTGAGCATGTTTGTAATATTTTGAAACAAGACATGAAAGGCCATCACACAACATCAACGAACCGTTCTGAATTATGGACAGCTTAGCCAATATTTGACAAGTTATTCCCTTGGAACGTTTCCAGAATTTTGTTGAATCCATGCCTTGGTGTGTGGCAGCCATTATCAATGCCAGAGGAGGCCAAACTCGTTACTAGGTAGGTATCTCTAATTCAGTGTATATTGTTTTTTTTTAATTTTAGAAACATTTATCTTGGCCAGCCAAATGTTTTATTTTTAACTCGTTTTTCACGTAGTGGAACAAAAGCGCTATTAGGACGCAAATTTCGTCTTCGTCTTCGTTCCATATTTTGTTGTACCTTTTTCTCAGCCAAAAGGCAACCAATTGACTTCGGGTTTTCGGCATTTGGTCGCATTTGTGCCCTAGATGAGCCGAATAATATTTAAATTTTCCCATAGTTTTCCCAAATTTTTCTGCAAATTTTCCTAGATTTCGCTAGTTTATAACAAAATTTTCTCAAAAAAAAATTATTATTTTTTTTTTTGCTTTTTTTATAGTGCTGATACATATTTGTGTCATTATTTCTTTTCAACTCAATAGTAGTACATTTAGAGGAGTGGTATAGTACTACTTTCTGTTAGTAAAAAGTTCATTAGTTGCATTATTGTAAAATACAACTTGTGAAAAACGCTCTAAAATTACTTGGCCATGCCAATGATTGATATCTTGTTTTCAATTCTTAGACTGTGACTGAAAACGTTTGCTCGCTGGGTTATTTCATGGAAATGCGTGTGATAATTGTTGCAATTTAGTCATTCACACCAGAAAATTAAAACAGAGTCTCGTGTATATAATAGCCATATAGAGCATTCAGTCATTCAATGGTCAAGTTACGACATTATCGCAATCTTTTAAGCTGTTGGAATGACATAAGCGCAGTGGCAAAACGTACACCCCCGCATTGCGTTAAGTACCCTAGAGCCCGGGGACTCTAGGGTGCTTAAAGCTTGACTGACGCCAAGTACGTATTTGGGCTTGGGGACCAAAACCTGAGTTTGCAGGGGTCCCTAATATTCCCCTTTAAGCCACTGCGTTAGTGGTGATATTCGTGAAATGCAGCTTGTGCGCAAGTTGCTTTGCAACAATCGACTTTAACAGTAAATTTAGAACAGAACTTTATTCAAGCATACACGTTCTGGATCTCTATTTGTAACTTTTTTACATTAATGCTTCTATAACGCCATTTTTTTTTCTATCCAGACTCCCTTCTTTTCAGTACACTTCTAGTTAAATAATAATGATCGTTTATATTTATAACGGTTCATTCACAACTCGAGTCCTAGAGTTTAGCTCAAAAAAGACGCGTGTTATAGAGTAAAGTGATATTTCACGTCATTCAGTTGACTTCAGTTACTTTTTAAAACATATATTACTTGTTGTTTACTTATAGTATTTTTTAATATAATACTAAAGAATTTTTGTAAAACTCAAAACTTAAAGTTAGCATACATCTGGCTGTAAATAAATAAAAAGCAAATTGTAGTTTGTAATTTTTCATGATCACTCATTTAGACAAAATGTTCAAAAATAGGTACTTTTTAATTATATTTATTACCCCCTACAAATTTCTTATACAATACCGGTGGATCATCAAGTATTTTTAATAAATAAGCTAAGAAAATTGTGTGATGATTTAAAAAGAGGGCCTATCATTCTCTCTAAAATAAAATATATATTTTATCTACCTTCAGGAGTTTGTTGAGTTTTTAATTTTTTTTATTACTGCAGTTATATATTTAATAAACCCAACTATAAAATTAAAGTAAAACCCTCAGTTATATAGTTTTTATTAGAGTTATTTATCCTCAGTTATATAGTTATATAGTTTTTATTAATATTTTAAAAATATAATACTTGTAAAAATTGAAGATATATAACATGAAATATATCTAATTACTTCACTTTTGGAAGAGTTAATACTTTCATAACCAACTCCAGATCGTCAAGAGAGCACAAAATAGTCCCATAAGTGTTATTAAGTCTGGTAGTAAAGAAATCTTGTGTGTATACACTATTTCCACTCAAACCCCTCAATAATCAAGGGTGATTGGCTGATACATGAACATGACACAATGTGGGTTAGTTCTAGTAATCGTATAAATGCGGGAAAACTAGGTTTTTGGATAATAATCTGATCCTGACAGAGTTTTGGAAGGTTTCGACATCTCCTCCTTCTTTTCTCAAGATCACTATTTCCAACTCCATTAACTACTGTGAAATTCTTTGGACAGGAAAACTGAAGACAAACTTTTCCCTACTGGTGAGGAAATAAAGAAAACGATGCACAAAAACAAGACTACAAATAATAAGCAACGTTCTAACTTTGTTTTCAAGTTGTCTCCGGCATTTTTTCTTACTTGCCTTTAGGTGTTTTTTCCCCATATAAGAGGTTAGATTGCATTTGATCTTCTTTTCTTGTTCCTAAAATGTTATTTCAGGGAAATATTCAATGTTTTTTTGTTTCTTGTCGATAAGACGATAGCATGTGTCTTAAAAATTTTAATTATTCTCTTTTATTTTTACTTTTGATTAATTTATTTCAATTCTTAATGTTATCTTTATTTATATATACTGCAGTTTTGATCTGAAATAAAAAAGAATATATTCATTTACACAGCAACAAAACTTGATTTTTTTTCCAAGTAAAATAAATAATCTCAAATGCTTTCAACAAATAACAAATAGTAATTTGTTAGGATAACAGAATTATATTCAACATTGCGTTTGATTTTTTATCCGTGTAATTTTTATTTGATTACTAGCTTTTTATTAACTCTCACGTGCATAATTCAAATATCAGCATGCATTTAAGAATTATGTTTTTGTATTGAAAAACAATTTCCACAGTGTTTTAACCTTTAGATTTATCAATAATTGTTTGAATACGAAATTTACAGTCCCTAATGTTAATATAATCGCTGTTTTTTTCATCAATTTCATGTAATAGCTAAGATAAAGTGCTCTAGATTTTGTAAAAATTAAAACATCCCTAATCCTGAAAGTCATTTCAAAAATGAATAACATAGCAACACATCAGCATTGAAAAATTGAAAATTTGTTCGTAAACTTTTGGTATAGAATGAATTCCTTTTATGTTGTTATTTGTAAATTCTTTCCCATTTTAGTAATATTATTCCTTTTTCTCTTCTTATTTTTAGCGTATTCTTCTTAAAATATACAAAGCAAATCTAAAAACCACAAACAGAATCCCCATATCTCCTTTTTCTTAAAAAAAAAAATGTCGCTCAAGTAGAAATACTTGATAGAAATACTTATTATAAATGCTGAAGAGCATGATTTCCAATTGTTGTAAGAATTTGAAACATCAATTAAAGGCTTCAGGAATAGATTCAAATAACTTGTACTTCTAACAAGCTGGCAATACCAATAGATGGATGGGCAACAGGTCTCCAGCAAAAATAACAGTATATTATGTATGAAAGCCTTTAATTATCCACATAAAAACTGTAGAGACTCAACAAACCTGGATATCGAAGTAGCCATTGGAATATTTCAACCCGAGCAATCCAGTGTACTGCAAAGATGTTATTGAGGACATGATCTATACACGTCAGCATGTATATCTTGGCAGTACATACTACTTATGCTTCCCATACGGCAGTCCTTCTCATACTTTCTATATTTGCAACCCAAAATTCAATCAAAATTGTCATCGCTCCAACCAAAATACAAATAGCACTGCATTAAGTTCAATAATACTATACTTTGACGCTAAAACTACAATATGACTTTAATCTTTAAAGATATAAAGAAAATTAAGCAGTTTCGTTGCTAAAATGTATTATCGCTTGGTCATTTCAACGAAAATAGTAATATTATAAAATTAAATTACTAACATGAACTGATTAAAATTAAATTCAAAAGGAATTCTAAAGAAATTAAGAAATAGAAATAAATTAAGTCTTTCTTAAAAAATTGATATTTTAAGCTCAATTCTTACACATTTATATTTTTCCTATTAAAAAAAATGTCTGTAGTTTTAAGTGTTTTGGATATATTTTCACACAATACAAAATAAGTTATTCCTTCATTGATTAATCTTAGAACATGAGTAATTATTTATGTGATGCTTTTTAACACGCAAACATCAGCCATAATAAAAACAGTTTAATTTTAATTACTTTAAGATTTGTTGTCAATATTTTAAAAATAATATTTAATTAGCATTCATATATTTTTTTTAAATAACAACAAATATAGAAGTAGTATTTCATTGAAAATAAGTCTTTTCTCTCACAAAAATACATATTTTTTACATTCTATTTTGTATTCAAAATTTATAATTTTTTCTTCTTTCCACATGAAAATTAAATACTCACTAAAATTTATTTCAGATATATTTTGCACTTTAACTTTTTACGTTTTTCTATATCACTCCATAACCTAAGGAACATGGTTAAGCAAGCATGACCAGTTACGTTTGAACCCTATGTCTGGAAAGTATCATTTATTTTCAAAAATTTAAAAGTAATACTTTTATTTAAACTATATGCATTTTCTTGAATATTTACTTTTAGAACGGTATTTAATTTTAAACAATTAGTTTACTTCAAAAAATTAACTGTTTAATTTCTAAGTCGAATTACACGTTACAGTAAGGATGTTTTGAAAAAACTATTTAAAAATTTTTTGTTTTTTGTCAAATCACAGATTGAACTTCATCACGAATAAAGTGAAATATGCTTCAATAAAAATCTATACTTGCTTAAATTTTTCAAAACGAAATAAATACCCTCATGCCTAACCTTTTTATGGAAAATTATATTGCTTTGGTAAACACAAAAATTGTATTTCAAATAAATCACTCCGGCCCATACTTTCATTTTATTAATATCTCTGCGCATACAAATCACCATTAAGATTATATTGCTGCTAAAAAATTTTGAAGGGACATACAATTGATAATAGATAACAATGTATTTTTATATCCCTGTTGGGATAAATGTAACTAGAATTATCTTTGGAATTCTCTCAAATCGTTTTATATGTTGCAATAAAAGTTTAAAATTAATGATTGAAGAGAATTATTTCGATGTTGAGATCAATAACACTATAAGAATGAAAAATATATACCAGCCTGCCATATGTAGTGTCTATTAATCTCCTTAAGGGATATCTTCCAAAATACTTAATTAAAATGATTATCAACGTATCTGAAAATTTCCGTTAAATCTTGGAAATTTTTGAAACTTGTTGCAATTTCTGTTACATTTATGCATTCTTGAAATTTTTAAATATATAAACCGCGTAGCTTTACTGTGGACAAATAAATCTAGCATTGATTAAATGAGAGAGAAATATGCTCTCAGATAAAATCCAACCAATACTTTTCTTATTATCTTTTAGTTTTCCATTTATGGGAATGAAATCGATGGCATTATTTGTTTCGTACATTTTAATATTTCCTCAGGATACATAACATTAAAAAATAGCTCTAGTGTATTTTTACCTTAAGGTTTATAACTGTTTCTTTTGTTTTCTATTCTTTAATATAATTCAGTAAAAAAAAGCAATTCCTTACTTTTAACAATTGGAAACTTTAAGTCTTTTTTTTTAAATTTAATAATGAGTGTACTCACATTGAAACTATGTCTGGGTCGAAACTTTTAAAGCTTTTTTTCTCTCATTTTAATGCGTTCAATACATGATTGTTTTGGATGACGATACGATAATTAAATTATAATAATAAAAATTAATTGATTCAAACTAATCATTTAAGGAATTACATTTTACTCCTGATTCCAATTGTTAACAGCATGAAACAGTTCAATATTGAAACCAACAAATTAAACTATTGTCTCCATAAAATTAAATTATAAAAACCAAGTATTGAATAAATTCACTTTGACTCAGAGCTTCCTTTCCCTTTTAAAATATAAAGCATAAAAAATTACAATATGCAAAGTGGGGAGTTAGAAAGAAAACTCGTTTTTTCCTGTATTATTTTTACTATTTTACTGTTGTTTTCCTTCACTAATATAATTGTCAGACATTATTGACATGAAATTAGCTATTGTTATTCAGAATAATCGTTCTTAAATCAATACAATATTGAAGAAAAGAAACATTTTAAATTGTATAAAGATAGAGGTATCGTCAGGAAATGTTTTAATTCTAACGTTTATTTTGATTACTTTTATTAGGAAATTGCCTTCAAATTTGAGAAGCAAGCATTGGGAAAGTTACTCTAAAAATAAAATATTATTTTTCAATTTCTATCTAATAAGAAAATGGAATTTTTGAAATAATTTCATGAAAAATGTTCGAAAAGGCTTTTTCTGGCATTTTTCTCAATTTTTTTCAAATATTGTCAATAACAAGAATTATTAAAATTTTTACTTTGATTTTATCCAAAATTGAAATGTCATTCTATCAATGTACAATTTCTTAGAAATGTTTTTTGTAAAATAAAAGAAAAAGAGTGTATATATATATATAGCAGTAAATAATTAAAAAGAAGACTAATAAATCCCAAGAATCTTAAGATCAGACCGGAAGAACCAAGAACATGGAACCATGACAAACCAAAAAAGAGAAATGTAGCTAGAGGGGAAAACTATTATGATTTCTCGAGCTGTCACTGGTTTAGGACAGTGAAACAGGATTAAACAATGTTTTGTGAGATCTCAACCTTCTCCTGCAGCAGAAATTTTTCGACACAATATCTTCCAATATAAACTAAGGCAGAAGCCTAAAACCCACGTGGGTAAATATAACAGCAATAGAATAGAAATTGCAATATTAAATTACTATAGGAATCCGGAAGAAATAGACAAATATAAATATGTATAAACAAAAATATTTGCAAGAGAGGTTAATAATGAATATAACCATAATTAACAAAAATGTAAATGAGCAAAGAAACTCTAATCTTACCCGATGTATACAGATTCCACAATTGTACTGACTCAACGCATAAAAAAACACAGCAATACTAAGAATAAAGGCGCCATCTATATATATTTTTAGTAACTAAACTTAATATAAGAATATATTAAGAATATTATATACTATATACTAAATATATTAAGAAATATAACAAGAAAATTATATACTATAAACTAAATAGAAATGAATACTTTAAATAAAAATAATTAAATAGCTATAACTTTGAAGACATATATTTATAAATAAAATTAGCTGGATAGTTATAGTCTAGGCAACTTTGAAAGAATTTTTTATAGTTATTAATTCTCAATTCTTCTTCAGATACTAAATCATTATTTCTTTTTATATAATTTAGAAGGATATTTCTAAAAATTGAAATGTGAAGGGTACTATTCCAATATGGCATTTTTATAACATTAAAATCTTAAGAGTCTCTTTTATCAAAAATATTACTTTTTAGCATATTATTTTCAACTTTTAATTCTAGATCAAGGAAATTTGCTGATTCTATATTGCAATTGGTTTTTATTAATTTCAGGTAGGTTGGATAATAATTAAATATAGGAGTAAAGTCAACTTTATTACTGAAAATAATTAGATCATCGATGTATCTAAAAAAGTAACAAGAGTCTGTATCAATTTTTTCATTCTCGTAATAGTGTAAATAGATATTAGCCAGACTGTTACTAGCTGGGCCACCCTGTGGCAGACCTTTAATTTGTTGATAATAAGAGTTATTATGAAATATGTAATTTTCTTTCAAAACAAATTGTATAATAATATTATATTTATCATAGTTTATCAATTTATTTAATGAATATTTAATATAAACATTTCTAAGTACTTTAATCATATCCTCTATATCAATAGAGTTGAATAAGTCTTCGAAATCAAAGCTATGCAAAGATTTAACACTCTTACCTTTCATGTTCTCAACGATATCTTTACTATTCTTTACAATAATGGAGTTTGAGATATTGTCTAGAGTGTGTTGTATAACTTTTTGCAACACCTTGCTGGTTGTGTAATATAGGTATTAAAACCATTAGTAATAGTTCTGAATTTAATTGGACACTTATGAAATTTTGGTGTTAGAAAAATATAAGGAAAATTGATATTCTTTGTATATAAATCTAGTTTTTTATAAAAAGCTGAAATACGGTTACTGATTTCTCTATTGCTGCTATTAGATTTAATAAACGCATTATTGTTTTGAAACTGTTTGTTAAGTATAAATTTATAAAACCATTTGCAAATGATTGCATAGTTGCCCGGAACTTTATCTACATATACAATAATGAAATCTTTTTGAAGATTTGAAATTTGGTGTTTTATATCTTTGTAAGAAATATTTTTATCAGTTTTATAGTTAAGATTAAGTAACTCACTCAAAACTTTGCATTTAAACTCATTGAATGCTTCGAAAGGAAAATTGTATTTAATTGCTATTTTTGTAATGAGGTTATTAATATCTTTAGAAATTTGTGCTTTAATAGCTTTATTATTATTAGAACGCATTATTCTAAAGCCTTAACCATTATTTCTCTGAGAGTTTTATCTTTAATAATATTTAAATTACCAGATATGACATGTTTATGATATTCATCAATGAAATCTACATAATTATGACAATTACATACAATATTATTATGTTGCAAATTAATAGAATTGTAGTTAAAGATGGATCTACCAATTTTCTTATTATATTTAAATGCCTTTTTTAATGTTAATGTTTTTTACTGGGAAAAATTGAATATACTTCTCAAACACTTTAGTAAAGTTTACATGATTATAGGATTTATTCATGAAAAGGGGATGTTACAGTATTCAGTTGTAGAATTTAAACATTATCATGTATTATATATTAAACTTACTGATTAAGAAATTACAAAAATCTTTCATAACATGTAAGGCTTGACATTCTATAAAATTATCGTAACTAAGTATATAATTAAAAAGTTTGATTTCTTTTTTATTCAAACCAAACATGAAATTTTTTATTTGATTAATATTATAAACATTTCAAAATCACTACAGAATTCATTAATTTTAGCTGTAATATCCTTGGAATCTCTACTTTTTCTTTTATTCCTTTTACCTCTTTTTGTTCTCTTGGCTATTTTATTAATATTATTATTATGACAATTATAAAAAAAATTCTTTGTTATCTTTTTGCTGTATGCATTGCAAAACATTTTTGCCATTATATAATGTGTTCAGTCCATGAGGATATGTTGTATTATAGAAATGAATAAAATGGTTTTCCCACCATAATCTATCTTTTAAAAAGGGAACTATTCTAAGAATGGATATATCAATATTATCAAAACCATGCAGGTGAAAGTGTCTTATTTCAATATTATTGTTATTATATTTATTAATGTAATGTTTAGTATGAGATCTGTGAAGATTAATTCGAATATTTAAGTGTGTAGAAGTCTGACCAATATATTTATAATTACATATTTTACAATTCAACATATAGATACAATTAAAAGACTTACAGAATATAAAGTTAGAGTTGGTATCCAACTGTTCATAATTGATCATGGAGCATGTTTTACATCTTTTATCTTTACATTTATTGTAGCGAAAATGAATATTCGGGGTATAATGACAATCAACAATAGAAAAATTATTATTAGAGTTGGTGATATTAAAATATTTATTAACATACTTATGAGAAGTTAAACAAAATTGCTTGTTCTCTTTAGTAACAATATTTTTGTAGCATAATCAGTATTAAGATAATTATAGTTATTTACATAGTTAGAATTCCAGAATGTTCTGGATCTATAGGATTTATTATTATATAAGGGAGTCTTACACTCCTCGTGGTATGAATAATAATTCAAATCATACCTAGTGCCATTCTTTGTCCAATTCATTCTTAAACATATTAGAATTATGACTATAACAGTGAATTCATATTGTAAAATATGCAAAATATAAACCAGTGTAAACCTCAAAACATTCGAATAATAAGCAAACTGTCTACTCAATCGAAGTAAACAAAAAAATGGAGAAGAGCTCGTACTTATCACAAAGGATAAAAAACAGGAAAAATTTCCAAAAACAACTTCGAAAAATTACCTACAAACTATGGTCACTGTTTGACGATATCACACATACCATAATAGTGTGACACCGAGCATAGATAGGCTAAAAAAGCTGATCTAATTGCCAGTCGCTAAAATAATGTTAAGATTACTGTCATAAAAAAATTTTTTATACTTGAACTAGAAAACTAGTGTATTCATAGAGCGCAAATAAACATGTTGAACAATATATAACAAAAAATAAGCATAAAAGAAAATATAATAAATAAGAAAATTTCCGAATAAATATGTGAAATAGAAAAAAGCTTGAGTAAAATGAAAAACATACACAAAAACCTAGCAATATAATAGTAATAAAAACCAAAGATGTATTAATTAAAGACAAAGTAAAAAATTGAAATAAGAAGAGAAAAGTAAAATAAAATAAAATAACCAAATATTGTAACAAAACTTATTACAATACTGATTATAAGCATAAAGCTTGTATATACAATGTCGAAAACATTTTTTTATATAAGTCATT
>BMAO01033740.1:0-15743 GCA_019973975.1 Trichonephila clavata | reverse complement strand
ACTCACTGACTGACTGACTGACTGACTGACTAATCACGATATCTCCGGAACTATTCAACCTACAGACTTGAAATTTGGTACACATATTCCTTTCATAGAGTAGACGTCAGCTAAGAACGGATTTCCGAATTCGAAACGCAAGGGGCGTTACGGGGGTTAAGGGGCGATATAAATAATTGCTTCCATGTTCAAACTACTTGATGTACAATCTTGAAATTGGGTAAGCAGATTCCTTTCAGAGAGTACAGATCCGCTACAAAATGAGTTTGGAGAAAATCGACCCCCAAGTGGCGTTGCAGGGGCTTAGGGGGCGTTATAGATAATTATTTCATTTTTAAACTATTTGACGCACTGTCTTTAAATTTGATAAATAGATTCCTTTCGTAGAATAATGATCAGTTACAAAACAGGTTTTGTGAAAACAGACTTCTAAGTGGCTTGTGGGGGATTAAGAGGCGTAATAGATAAATATATCCGTTTTTATACTACTTCACCTACCTGTTGAAAATTAGTAGGTAAGTTGCTTTCCTGAGTAAATATCCGCTACAAAAGGGTTTGGGAAAATTGACCCACAAGGGGTGTTGCGGGGGCGGAGGGTTTAAGGGGCGTTATAAATTCCGATTTTTAAGTTACTAGACGTACAGTCTTGAAACTTAGTAAGCAGATTCCTATTCATAGGGTAGAGATACGCTACAAAATGGGTTTTGGTAATGCCCCCAAGTGGCGTTGCGGGCTTAAGGGGGCGTTATAGATAATTATTTCCATTTTTAAACTATTGACGCACTGTCTTTATTTTGATAAATAGATTTTTTAATAAGTAGATCAGCTATAAGAAAGTTTTGTGAAAACAGTCCTCTAAGTGGCGTTGCAGGGGATTAATGGCGTAATAAATAAATATATTCGTTTTTAAACTACTTGACCTACCTGCTTGAAAATTGGTAGGAATGTTTCTTTCATGGAGTAAATATCCGCTACAAAACATTTTGGGGAAATTGACCCCCAAGGGGTGTTGCGGGGGTGGTGGTTTAAGGGGCGTTATAAATTCCGATTTTTAAGTATTAGACGTACAGTCTTGAAACTTAGTAAGCAGATTCCTCTCATAGGGTAGAGATACGCTAGAAAATGGGTTTCGTGAAAATTGCCCCAAGTGGCGTTGCGGGACTTAAGGGGCGTTACAGATAATTATTCCATTTTTAAACTATTAGACGCACAGTCTTTATATTTGATAAATAGATTTATTTAATAGAGTAAGACAGCTATAAGAAGGTTTTGTGAAAACAGACCTCTAAGTGGCGTTGCGGGGAATAAGTGGCGTAATAAATAAATATTTTCGTTTTTAAACTACTTGACCTACCTGCTTGAAAATTGCTAGAATGTTTCTTTCATGGAGTAAATATCCGCTACAAAAACAGTTTGGGGGAAATTGACCCCAAGGGTGTTGCGGGGGTGGTGGTTTAAGGGGCGTTATAAATTCCGATTTTTAAGTTATTAGACGTACAGTCTTGAAACTTAGTAAGCAGATTCCTCTCATAGGGTAGAGATACGCTACAAAATGGGTTTCGTGAAAATTGCCCCCAAGTGGCGTTGCGGGACTTAAGGGGCGTTACAGATAATTATTTCCATTTTTAAACTATTAGACGCACAGTCTTTATATTTGATAAATAGATTTATTTAATAGAGTCAGCTATAAGAAGGTTTTGTGAAAACAGACTTCTAAGTGGCGTTGCGGGGTATAAGTGCGTAATAGATAAATATTTTCCTTTTTAAACTACTTGACCTAGCTGCTTGAAAATTGGTAGAAATGTTTCTTTCATGGAGTAAATATCCGCTACAAAACGGGTTTGGAGAAAATTGACACCCAAGGGGTGTTGCAGGGGGTTAAGGGCAGATATAAATAATTATTTCTATTTTTAAACCATTAGACTCACAGTCTTGAAATTTGGTAAGCAGATTCCTCTCATAGGATAGAAATACACTACAAAATATGTTTTGTGAAAATTGACCCCTAGGTGGCGTTGCGGGGGTTCAAGGAGCGTTATTGATAATTTTTTTGCATTTTTAATTAATTGGACGCACAGTCTTCAAATTTTGCTAAGCAGATTCCTTTCATAGAGTGCAATTCCCCTACAAAATGGGTTTTGTGAAAACAGACCCAGAAGTGGCGTTGCGGGGGCTCAAGTGGCGTTATAGACAATTATCCCCATTTTTAAACTGTTAGATGTACAGTCTTGAAATTTGATAAGCAGATTCCTTTCGTAAAGTAGAGAACCGCTACAAAATGGGTTTTGCGAATATCAACTACCAAGTTTAATTTCGGGAGTTTAAGAGGCGTAATCGATAAACATTTCCATTTTTAAACTATTTGATCATCCTGCTTGAAAATTGGTAGGCATGTTCCTTTCATGGAATAGAGTTCCTCTAACAAAGAGTGAAACGAAAATTGACCCCTAAGGATGTTTGCGAGGGGTCAAGAGGAGTTACAGAAAAAAATTAATGTTTTTAATTGTTAGACCCGTATACTTGAAATTTGTTAAGCATGTTTCTTTTGTTGAATAGAGATCCACTAAGAATGTATTTTAAGCAAATCAAGTTCTTAGGGGGGGTGCAGGGGGTTACTGGGACGTATTGACAAAAAAAATTACTTTTTTCGAGCTACAAGGACTATAATAATGAAATTTGGTTTGGATTTTTTTTGTGTTGAATTGAAATCCTCTAAGAGCGGTTATTTTGGAAAACGGCTCTCAACGGGATTACGTGGATATTGATAGTAAAACTTCTTTTTTTCTGTTAGATTTAGACTTGAAATTTGGCTTGCATGTTCAATTTACGGAGTAGAGATCCACCAAAAATTGGTTTTGCGGGAATCCACTTGGTTTTTGGGGTTACGAAAGAGCAAACATCATTCTATACTTCAATTTTAGAGATTTTTAGAAAATACAAATTAGATGAGTTCTGCCCTTTTTTTGCGACAGTTAAAGGTATAAGTATATTTTCAATACAATCGAATTCTTAATGCTTCGATATCAATAATTTATACATATATATAAGCAGTAAAAATTTATAAAACATCATGAAATACCCAGCGAAGCGGGCGGGTAACAGCTAGTATATATATATATGTATGTATATATATATATATATATATATATAATATAATATATATATAATATATATATATATATATATATATAATTCTTACTTTAAATTTCAAAATATTACAAACACTTACTAAAAACAATTTTTATAAAAAATGTATTATTAAAATTTCTGAAATAGAAAAATTGAATACTGAACAATCGTGGTTGCATATTTAGAAATCGATTTAAAAAAATAAAAATATCGATTACAGATGACGAGGATGGCAATGGAGCAACATCGCACTATGGTACTTTGAACCAGAACATATTTAATAATTTTACCTAAAGTTTTGCAAAAAACAATTTTGGTCCGCAAGGGGCTATCTTACTTTTAAAAATCATTGGCATAACATACTTTACCATTCATCACTTCAGTGGGTCGACAATTTAATTTGAAAATACAAAGTATTTTAACACAGACAATGACATTTTACTGACTTTCTTCGAATTGCTTAGCGTAGAATAAATTTTAGACTAAAGAGAAAATGGAGTTGACTTGAGAACATTATCATGCTATGATTTTAAAGCGGCATTAAATCAAAACGAATGCTTTTAGCGGCTGCAATTAGCATTTGGTAATGAACCTCCATATCATTATACTGTATTCAGATGGTTTAAAAAAATTTCAGAGGCCGCAACTCTCTTCAGGATTGAAGAACACACAGGAAGGCCGCGGTCAGCAGTAATCCCGGATAATGTGTTTATCATACGAAAAATGTTAATGGATGATATAATCGCTGTACCTACCAAATGATACAGAAGTAGCTTAACATTGAATCCGAAGAATTAAGAATTACATATGAAAATAAGTAGTTTACCGTTGGATTCCCCATAATCTAACTGAACACCAAAAAGTGGAGCGTGTCAAATTTAGTAAAGAAATCCTTAAATTGCTAAACGATGGTGGCCACCGCATCGTTTCTAAAATTTAAATGGGTGGTGAAATGAACATACCGATTTTTGACGTTCCAACACGCCAAGAAAGCAAAGTATGGGTCTTTGAAGATGATCCCACTCCGACAATGGTGAAAAGACAATGAGCAATGAAAAAGTAATGTATGCCCTTTTCTTCAGAAGTACGGGATTGGTCCAAGCCATCAAGTTGGAAGGACAGAAGACAGTAACAGCAAAGTGGTATACCGCTAAATGTCTTCCAGAAATTCTCCAAGAAGTGAATGTTAGGGGACTAATGCTTCACCATGACAATGCACCTTCCCATGCAGCCGGATTAACAGTTGAGTTTCTTAAGCAAAAACAAATTAAATTGATAGAACATCCACCTTATTCTCCAAGTATAGTTATGTGTGACTTTTGGTTATTTTTTAATCTAAAAACAAACTTACGTAGACGTCATTTTCATTTAGAAGAAGAGATTGACGTGGCTATAAATGCATTTTTCATCAATTTCAAGAAATGAATGGTTTGAGGCATTTAATCTGTAAAAAATTAGTCTACAAAAGCGCATTGGTGTTGGAGGGTACTATTATGAACACTCCTTAAGTTTTGTAAGTATAACTTTAAAAACCTAGATGTATCTCAAAAATTTCAGATTGACCCTCTTATAAGCTGATTCATGTATAACCTGAGTGTGCGTTTTTTCTTCAAAAATGTACCTAAAATTCAAAACTTGTATATAAGCCGAATTGGAAAAAATTTCAAATATGTTGCAAAGTCGATAAATCAGGTGCAATATTTACCAATAAAAGTGTGGTAAAGACAGGCGACAACGACGATAGGTTTATTTTGGGGAATCCTATCTGAAGATAACACGTTTTCCCCAATTCATTTGTTATCTTGTACACAATCTGTTCCAGTCTTACTTTCTGCGCCATTCTTTGTTTGTATGTAAAATGACCGGGAAGAGAAATTCGTATCTATGATTCATTACCTGCATGAAAAACTCACCACATGATGAAAGTATACATACAGGCATAATTAAGGGAATGTAAATTTTAAGAACTGTTCGAAAACTGGGATTCTGTCACTGACTTTGAAGGGTTTATGCAGCCTCCCCCCCCCACCTCCCTTATAGAGTGCCATTCACACACAAAATAATATAGAAAAGCTATAAAAAATTGTAATTGTTTGCACATGGATAATGGAATTTTCTTTCAATGCGGGGGTTTTTCCTAAAGAACATTTTTTTTTCTCCCGAGATTAGAGGATTCGCATATAAGTCGACACCATACTTTAACTTAACAAAAAATTTTAAATTTTCACGGTATATTCTTGGAAATATAAAGTAAATGGTGACTTAAATTATTTAAAGTAATTATTTACTAAAAAATAGGAAAACTTCTCAATAATTTAAAATAAAAAAGCCAACGAATTATAAACTTTCCTTTTTAAAAAAACTTGTAATTCATTATGGGGTCTTAGGGTTGCGCATATTTTCTAAAATAGTTGTTTTAATTACTATTATTAAACTGATTTAAAGTTAAATATATCCTTATAACAACCTCTGTAGCATTTTTATATAAATTGAATTATGAATGATATTTTTTAAAATAAAATTTACATTTTTAAAATATTTCTTTTTTAAAATTTCAATATTTTAAAATTTTTGAAATAAAAAAGAGATAGAATACTAAAATTAGGTAAGGTTTAAAGAGCATGATACATTTTATAATTCTATGAAGTTTTATACTTCAAAGGCTTCTTTTTAAGAAAATTTCATGCTCAACGTAAAATTTACTTAATATTTTTACAGAAATGTTTCTTCTTGTCATATGCTTATAATTTTTTAAAATTATGATTATATTCTAAATATTTTACACTTTTTTGAAACCTTATACCTTTATAAATGAGGTGTAAGAGAATTGAATTATTTAATTTTAACTACAAAGAATTATATCTAGTCGAAGATTGTTTATATTTTTAGCTCTCGAGACAAAATTAACACCCCTGAGACCCGTATATCTCAAAAATACCTTTCGTATATGCCTTGTCAAAACTATTTTTCTCGTTTGCGTATTTAAAATAATAAAATATTATTTTCCTTTCCTTTTAATTTTTTCCTTTGTGCATTTAATAGCTTTTACTACGTTTAAAAATAATTTCAATGATAAATGAGGTTATTTTTTAGAAACTTGTATTAAGAAACATATACACAAGCAGGATTCAGTACTCCAGGGAGTAAATGTTTATTGACGTCACATTAAAAAGCAACATGAGCACTGTTTGCGACGGACGTTGTAATTCTGAACGATTGTCACACGACGAGGATGATACTTGAGCTGAAATTCCATCTTTAAACTGCCACACCACGACAACGAAAGGACCTTGGGTAGCGCAAATTTGACACGCATCAACCCCTCTAAACGGCTGGTCTTTGAGACACTAAGGCTCAAGATGATGACATGCTGGCCAAGAGATCGTGACTATAAGCACTAGACTACCGCGGTCACCAGCCCTTACTCCATGATCTCACAAAAACATTAGGAAAACCAAAAGCCACAGTTAGTACTGAAATGTTAATAAAAATTATACTTTAAAAAACTAATAAACACACTTTTATAGTTCATCGAACTAAGTTGTAACTTAATCTTTCAGTCGCCAAAGGTGGGATGGGATCTGAAATTGAGAAATCGTTAATTCTGATGAACCCGATCAGGACAATGGAACAAATTATTGAATTATTGTTTTGCCATCAGTCCTGGACAAATGAGCAAAGTTTCGTATTAATCTGACCTTATAAAGTGGATAAAAATTGAGTTCAAAGATTCCGTTACATTCAAGTGGAGCTTATAAAAGGATGTTAAAAAAGCATACATTCACATTGCGATTGATATTATACAATATTGAAAATATTTATCAATAGTTTTATATAAAAGACAATAAATACATTATTCCGTTTGTCAGCTATTGTACTTGACTAAAGTATAAAAATGTATGAAATTAGATTCGACAGTAAGTACTACTGAATAACAATTTCGAATTAAGAGATACTAACTATATCTTCATTTACTGGCAATTGTAAATTTTTATATTTGAACCTATACATTTTTAACTGTTTCATTATTTCTTTTGTAGCTCAACGAATTGAGGAATTTATATTCTACAACCAAAGACAAAGATTATGCAGGTTGTCAAATAACTAATAATACAGACTACAGCCTTTGAATGACCGAGTGGTCGTTGAAACTCCAAACTAAATAACACTTTTGTTTTGCTGGTTAAAGCATGTGTGTTATGAAACTACTATGGTGTTTAGAAATAAAATTCTCTTTGTTTAGTTTGCACTTTTTATATACATCAATAAGCTCCACATTATTAAATTTATTTGAATATTTAGAAGAGAGTGTGTCACGGAAAACGAGCGATGACAGTGATGGTCGCCAAGTCACTAAAATGGTCGCCAAGTCACTAAAATGGTCTTCAAGTCACTAAAATGGTCGTCAAGTCACTAAATGGTTGTCAAGTCGCTAAAATGGTCATCAAGTCACTAAAACGGTCGCCAAGTCACTAAAACGGTCGCCACTAAAACCGTCACCAAAATGGTCGTCAAGTACCTAAACGATCCCAAGTCACTAAAATGGTCGCCAAATTGATAATTGGTCACCAAAAATGATGTCAAAAAATCTTTTTGCCCTTTTGGATGCCTTTTTTTACTCGTAAATCGCAGATTGCTGTTAAAATATTGGATCAAAAAAAAGATGGGCTTATTTCATAAAATTGCCGTTTTATTATTAATACATGTTGTACGGGGGATCAATGTGCAGCTATAAAGTAATTTGGTTTAGTCGCGGATTCATGAGGCCGATGGTGCTACCGACCGTAAGTTCTTATGAATATCTCTGAATTTTAGTGACCATCAAATTCTTGGTGTGAGAGACCTAAACACACTAGTTTACCTTACTGACAAAATATTTTCTGCCTGCCTTTACACTAAGGAAGCACTGAAGTAGGTGTTGCGGGGTTGACCACAGCTCTCTTACCAGAAAGCCTACTTGCCTTTCCCACTCCGATAAAATAAGTATTCTTTAGGCAGCGCATTGGGTCATTACTCTAATTCTCACATGGTTGTACCACTCGGTAGCTAAGAAACTTCGGACCAACAGCTATTAATTGGGTCAGTGCCTGGTCGGCGTCATGTATTTGCTCCATGGCTGACCATAACTGGAGAAATTCTATTATAAATCAACCTTCCGACTTTTGCGTTTGCCCCTTTTAGGCTAACATCTGAAAAAACATTTTATATCATCGCATATAAATAGATTCATTATGAGCAGTTTCAACCGGTGCGTACAGGGACGCATGAGTTCATCTTAAATTTTTCATATTTTTTTATATATTTGTTTTACTTCGGCCTTGCCTCAAAATATTCTAATCATCTTGAAATTTGGGAATATATTTTGTTTTTCTCTATAATTACAATTTAAATAGCCGATGGTGACTACTTTTTACGCATGACGAGTATACTCGTCATGACACAAATTCCTACAACTTCTCCACGGAGAGCATATTCGTCAATCACAGTTAACTAGTTAATAAAATCATTAATTCTTTGTAAGTGAGTGAGCATTTTATAAACGTCGCCCGAAAAATCAGCAACGGTGAACGGACCTGAAAATTTTGAGCCATGCTCTTGTGAGGATTGGACATTGGAGCTAATACCCTCTCTCCAAATTTCCACTTCAAAGGGAGGACTTTGAGCAAAGACATATTTAACGTGCATCAACCCTTTCTACACAGCGGGTCTTCAGTCGCACTAGGGCTCGAACTTAGGACACATCTGGCCCGAGTTCGTGACAGTGACCCCTTGTTTAGATTACTGCAGCCAATTTTTTGTAAGATTGAATAAAGGTAGAAGTTCGCACAGAAATATTCTCATATCTTACTCGCATTTTTTTTATTAAGAACATTTAGAAATCCCCGTGCACCAACAAGTATCACACGGAGCTTACAGAAGTAAGCAGGAAGCACACATTACAAATAAAAAACGGAATTTAAAGTTATTAAGGACTATACAGGCTGCGGTGAAAAAACAAGGAAAAACAATTTTTTAAAATAACTTTATAAAAAATTAAGAAATTAACACAATATAACAAATAATAATAAGAGTACACTCATACTAATAAATAAATTTAATTGGTTTCAAAGTAACCACCGTTTGCAGCGTTGCAGAGGCGCAAACGCTTGCAGAAATTTTCAACAATGAACCTCAAGTCTTTTACCTTTAATCTATCCCATTCCCGCAGAAACAATTGCTTTAGAGAGTCTAAAGTTTTGTACGGTTTAGTGCAGTCTCTGGACTCAAAAATGGACTAAACACTGTAATCCATGAGATTGAGATCCGGCGAGTAGGATAGCTATTCTTCACATGATATCATGTCTGAAAAATTTGCCTTGTACCACTCTTGTGTCTTTTTGGCCTTGTGAGCTGGTGCAGTTTTTTTGAAACGTCCACTTTGCATTTCCGAAATGCTTTTGGGCCCACCTAAGTACAACAGCTTCAAGAATGTCCCTATGGTACACTTTTTGATTGATTTTAACGCCCTCTTCCACAAAAATCAAAGGATATTTAACACTTGCACAAATTCCGCCCCAGACCATGACCGGCTTTGGATATTGGCGAATGCTTGGAGCGTCCACAGACCAGATTCAATCGTTTTGGGAGTCATGAACTTGTTGAACCGCAAAGAGCTTCTCATCAGTGAAAAGGAATCTCTCCCATCGCTGACTTGAGGAGCCGTACGAGTATGTTTCTTTCATTGAGGAGCTGAAATTTTCGCAACTTGTAAGGTTTCAGTCCAAGCTCCGTTTTTGCAATTCGTCTCACCGATCTGACACATATTCTCATGTCACGAGCGATTTTCTCATGGAAACCATCGGATTCCTCTGGACTCGCTTTTCGATGGCCTTACGATTCATTGAAGCGTTTATAGTGCATTTTCGCCCACTTCCTGGACGTCGACCATTATTGCCAAGCTCTTTGAAACGGCAAATTGCATCAAACACTGTTTGCCGAGGTACAATAAGCAATTGAACGACTTCACACTTTCGTTTCCTTTGCTGAAACAACTCTAAAATAGCAGACCTTTTGCTCGAAATTATCAAAAACACATAAATTAAAGTACAAACTAAGAAATGTATTAAAAAATATTTTATTATTAAAGTGGTGGATAAAGAAACATGAAAATACTAATTAAAAGGAAACTTGTTAATTATTCTAAGAGGCAAGAAATTTGTCCGAGTTTTTTTTGCCGCACCCTGTATTACAAACACCCATGCCTTCTCCGGGATTCGAACCTAGGCCTTACGGCACCGCAGTCAGCGGCACTAACCACTATACCGGATGTGCAGCATCTTGCTCGCATTCATGTGTTATGAATCTAAATTCATAATTTATATAATATAAGAAAAAACGATTTTTCTAATTAAAGTGACTTAGATATTCTCTGAAGGATTCCACAATTATAGAAAATAGTAATAGTTACCGATAAAATATCTGAAGGATTCCTCAATTATCGAAAATAGTAATAGTTACCGATAAAATATCTGAAGGATACCTCAATTATAGAAAATAGTAATAGGTAGTGACGATAAAATGCAAAAAAAGATGAAGAAATATAAAAGAAAATTTGCACGATAGCCACAGAATTATAAAATATAAAAACGCCGCCAAGAGCAATACAAAAGAGTTGGTTCTTTTACAAACCAAAGTAAAGTAAAGAATATCTATCCATCAAAAAAATTTCCGACATTCAAGTCTCTGATATTTATTTATTTGTTATTATTATTTTCATTTTCGGCACATGGAAGTCGTATTGTAAGTATAATAAAATTTCTTAGTGTAGAATGGAACAGCCTTTCAAGTGTTTTGGTAAAATTGCAATTACAATTTTATTACACTATATATACAAAAGGTTAAAGTCATAATTCTCTCAACACGATAAATTTTTTTTTAAATTATACCTTCATATACTATTTGATGAAAACATTTAAAAAAATTACTGTATATAACAGACGTATGTATATTTGGAACGAGGATTTTGTTATTTAATGAAATGTAGATTTGAAAGAATTAATTTCTGACGAGTTCGAAGAAAAATATTCTTATACACAATTTGCACTTACTTTGTTTTTAAAAAAAATTTTTTTTTCAAGAACTTTCACATAATTAAGTAGCATTACCAAGTAAAAATATTAAGGGATAAGAAAAAAGTGGAAATGAAAGGAAAGTTTTCAAAAACACTGATAAATAAAATCTTCTTGATACCTTTACACAAAATAATCATTCTAGAATGGCAGAATTGTAATAGATTACACTCTCAATATTTTTTATATTAGCATTAACATTAGAAAAATATTCGTGAAATGTATGAAACACAATTGAACATCTTATTTTAAAAGTGCTTTTACAATTAAATTCATGAGCAAAATGGGCGTAATTAAATATTAGGATACAGGATATTAGCTTTAAGTCTGCATAAGGAGATTCTTTCTTTTATTTACCGTAAACAAATTCTTTGTCTCCATTGATCCACACTAACGGTCTTCAAACTGTGTTCCATGGAACCCTGGGGTTCCATAAGGCATACCCAAGGGTTCCACAAGGCATACCCAGGGATTCCACAAGGCATACCCAGGGGCTCCACGAGGCATACCGAGGGATTCCACAAGGCATACCCAGCGATTCCAGAAGGCATACCCAGGGATTCCACAAGGCATACCCAGGGATTCCACAAGGCATACCCAGGGATTCCAAAAGGCATACCCAGGGATTCCACAAGGCATACCCAGGATTCAAAGGCATACCAGGATTCCACAAGGCATACCCAGGGATTCCACAAGGCATATCCAGGATTCCACGAGGCATACCATGATTCCACAAGGCATACCCAGGGTTCCACGAGGCATACCCAGGGGTTCCACAAGTCACAATAAAAAATTGAAAAAAAATAAAACTTATAAATATGTATGCAAGATTATTATTTCTTTGAAGTTGTACAGTTACAAGTATCTAAAACTCATCCTATTAATTTTATTATATGTAATAAACTTTATTTTTCAGCACTTTTTGGTAACTTTTTTTATGATATAATAAAAAACTATTAAATTATTTTATCTTTATATATATGATTCCTACTAGATTGTGAATATTCTATTGATCACTATCTTGGGGACCACGAGGTAATTTTACTCTCGTTAATTGACACAGTGTCTTGCATAACTAAATATTTTTTTTATTGGAAAATGCACCATTTTGCAATTGTGAGGAAAAAACACCTATAATGAAGGAGAGGAAACAACTTATTAACAGATTCAATGTTAAAATTTGAATTTAAGCAAAGAAGGCTCCAAATTTTATGTTGCAAAATCATGAAAAATACACAGTATTTCTCACTTAAGCTATAAAAATTTTAATGCCATTTAAAACATTGTGTTGAAGTGAAATATATTTTTCAACGTGAGTGGCTACAAAAACCAAAGCATAAAAACAAATCAAAAGCAGAATATGAAATGCGACAGCAGATAATTTCAATAGACATAGACTTCGATAATTTGCGTAAAAAAAGCAAGCACATGTTCCAGTTACTAAATATAATGCACTAGTAAGTGACACTTGGATCACAAATTAATATTATTAATATTTAAAAATATATGCAATACTTCTTTTAATTGCCAATACATAAAGTACCTATAACATGATGATCTACTTTAAATATTATTTCGAGAGATATTCTTCAAAGTATGTGTGTGGAATGGGGTTCTACGAAAACACTTTCTAGTTTTAGGGATTCCATTAAAACACCTTTAAGTTCTAGGGCAGCGATGGCGAACCTATGACTCGTGGTCAGCACTGACCCACGCAAGCTTTTTAACTGACCCACGATTGCTAGGCAACCACTTGTTTGCTTACACGGGTTTATTTAGATTTTCTAACTTGTGTGGATTATTTATATTCTATTTGCATATTTTCAAGCCCTGTATTGTCACAAAATCAATTTAAAGGCTGTCTATAACCTTTAGTTTGATCACTATAGTTCCAAAGTTGCGAAAATGACAACAAATGTAATATGAGGATATGTAGTATTTGAAATGAAGCAGAGATGTTTAAAAAATATCAAATAAAGTGTATAATTTAACTCACATTTGGTTTGTTGAAAAAAAACGCGTAACCAAAAGCAAATAATCATATGTAAAGCACTTTCTTCGGATAAAATGCACTTTTGAAAGGTTATGATCAGTTATGTTTGTAGAAAGAGACTTCCATAGCACTAGTATCGTCTCCTCACTGTTTCACACTGTGAGATGCCTATGAGGGCCATGCACATGTCTCTTATTGTCTATAATAGCAATTTTTGGCCGCAATTTAAAGCGCTTGCCCCATTCAGTACCAGTGTTGAACTTGCATTTCGAACGTATTTAAAGTAATGTGTTTGTATGTATGTATGTATGTATGTATGTATGTATGTATATATTATATATTTTTTTTTTTTTTTTTTTTTTTTTTTTTTTTTTTTTTTTTTTTTTTTTTTTTTTTTTTTTTTTTTTTTTTTTTTATATATATGTGTGTGTGTGTGTGTATGTGTGTGTGTGTGTGCGTGTGTGCGTGTGTGTGTTGTGTGTGTGTGTTGTTGTGTGTGTTTGTGTTGTGTGTGTTGTGTGTGTGTGTGTGTGTGTGTGTGTGTGTGTGTGTGTGTGTGTGTGGTGTGTGTGTGTGTGTGTGTGTGTGTGTGTGTTGTGTGTGTGTGTGTGTGTGACTTTCAGAAAATAGTTTCTGTAACACAGAGGGTGCACCTAGTATGGTAAGGGAAAACATTGGATTTATTCAGCATCTTAAGCAAAATATTTCACATTTTCTGATTGAATTTATTGTATAATACACCAGCAAGTTTTATGTGCGAAGCATAATTTAAAAACATTTTCCATAGTACTGTCAAGTGTTATAAAAATAATCAATAAACGTAAGAGCTCTTTATAAAAGGCAATTTCTATAATTCTTAGAAGAAATTGAATGCCAATATTCAGGGATTTTGACATACAATACGTGCTATGGCTTATTTTTGGTGAAGTCCTTCATCGCTTTATAACGTTATTAGAAGAAATTAAGATCTTTTTAATTGAAAAAAACAATAGTATCGGTGAATTATCCAATATACATTAATCAAAGGATTAAATGTTTTTATGAGACCTCAGAATTTTAATGAACTGAATAAAAAACATGGACTAATTGTTTTAACAATTTTGAAAATATTAAAATATTTATGACGAAACTTGACATCTTTCTAAGGATTTGGAAATGAAATCTGAAATATTTTCTCAATTACAAAAACATTTTCAAAACACAATAATTTTCGAAAACTCCGTTGACATCTTAAGAAATGCAATTTAAAAATATGTAATCATTATGCTGGAAATTAAACAAGGTTTGAAGAGAGATTCAATGATTTTAACAATTTGGAAAATACATTTCTCTTTATTTTATATCATACAAAATAGAATTTGAAACACAATGATGTTAACCGAACTTATGTGGCTAGGTATCGATATTTAAGACATGGAATGAGTTAACTTCGAAGAGCGTAGTGAGTAAAACAAAATTTGAAGATTTGATTTCTGAGGTAGAAGGAGAAAAATTGCGTGAAAATCTTGCAGATACTAATGATCCCACAGTAAAAACTGAAAATATTATATTATACGTATGGGATTTTTTACCAAATAATTTTATGCCAATGAAAAACTAGTTAATATGTATATCTTTCAACGATGTTTGGGTACACATAATCGTGTGGAAAATTAGTTTCTTCAATAACTTTGTAAAATTTTGTAATAAAAATAGACTTGACAGGGAATTAACTGCAAAAGCGTTAAACCAATGGTATTCAAACCGTGTTCCGCTAGTACATTGGGGTTCCACGAACACGGAACAGGGGTTCCGCGAGATAAAAAATGGAAGGAAAATTATAAGTTGGTATGCAAAATAAATTCATGTTCTCTATTAAGTTTGTACAAACACGAAATATCTAAATCCCTGCTTGTCAGTGCAAGTCACACGTACCATGGTAAAAATTTTTAATAAATATGCGATTCTGGACGGCCTCTTTTTTTGCGTATTTTTAGAACTTATAATTCTTTGCATATGGGGGTACATGTACCCCCTGTAAAGAGGTACATGTACCCCCTGTACTTCTGCTATAGTGCATTTGGCAGAAATTAAACGTAATTAAACCTTCATTTGTGTTTCATGATATTCTTTAGAAAAAATGGGGTAGAATAATTTAGAAAAATATTTAAAAAGAAAAAATAGTGGTTATGTTGTGCAACTTGATTTCGGAATTTCTTATTTAGTTCCAGAATTGATACGGATAAGACAGAAATTTGAGAATCTTGATTTTGTGTTAAAACAGCACAAGTGTGTTTCAAAAAATTCTCTTCAGGTTCAAAAAATTTTGCAGCCTTTTAAGAATTAATGCACATGTGTAAGTTAAAAGACAAAAATCATTGCGTTTGCTAGTAGTTTTTTTTTATTGTTATATGCGTAAACTTACACCATTATCACTTGCTTCTTAGGTTATTTTCACATGTTTATAAAAAGGATTAAGTGTGCGTTTTCTTAACTGGAGTGCACCATAATTTTTCACAAACATTTTTGATCAA